>JAUMGZ010209098.1:0-12060 GCA_032359645.1 Pododesmus macrochisma | reverse complement strand
TCATCTTCAAAAAATATGATACAGTGCATATAATGTTCCAATAAAATAAAGGGCTTCATGACCAATTAAAATGCGCTAAATTTATAGGCTTGTTCAACCAGATGGACGTTAGGGCCCATGGGCCTCTTGTTTAGGTCAAATTAGCAACTATTCACATTCTCCACTTCTACTCCTAAACCAGTGGACCAATTTCACCCAAACTTGGTAGGAAGTATCCTTAGGGGAAGGGGGTTCAGATTTGTTGGGTTGAAGGGGCTCGGCCCCCAGAGGGCTCCACTAGAAAGGCCAAAAGTGGAAAATTTACAAAGTTTCAAAATTCTAATAAACTAAAAGGCCTACAGTTTTTAAAATGCTTTTGTGTGTAGTAACTTTATGGTATGGAAAACCAAGTTTGTTCCAGGCCTGACCCTAGGGTCAAAAGTTTTTCAAATGCCAAAAATTGACTGATAGGCCTATTTCATCCAGATGGACTTTAAGGCCCAATGGGCCCCTTGTTTAGAAATATAATACATAAATGTAGAAATTCACATATCCCAGCACATTATGTCATCTCATTTTGATTATTAGTCATATTCATTCAGCAGCATATAAAAAGGACTGAAACTTTTTACCATTGGAATTTGATATTCCAAATAACAAATCAGACTCTATAATAGTATGTTAAAGCTGTAATATTGATGAAATTGCTTGTTAATTCATAGTGATTAGAGAATGGTGTTGACAAAATGTGTCCTTAAATCTGTAAAGATGGACACATCTTAACATTGCTTCACTCTTCTTTTTTTAAAAGTATGCCTAGGATACTGTGACCTAGTAAATACATTTGTACTATTGTATCAAAAGTGGGGTGGGAAAGAATGTTTAAAAATGCCTTAATATAAGAATTGATTTTTAGTTCCGAGACCTGCAGTTTCAAATTAAATGTTTAATTATAACAATAAATTAACCCTTACAATTCTTAAAACCTGATAAGGAGAATAATATAGGTCTTTTTTCCTGAATTGTATTTATATATCATATGTCTGCACTTCAACAAATTAAAGGAGAGGGATTCCTTTGTTGTTGAATCCTTCTGGTATTATAAAAAACTTTTTATGCCAGTCTACTGTTCACACAGGTATAATAAAATGTTTAAAGATATATATCAGCACGCAAAATAAGAAGCATTTAGAACGTAATTTTCTATCATCTTTTCTAAGGTGAACTTATTTCCTGCCTCTTTGATATAGTTGTGCCATGTCTGTGGAACTCTTACATAATTTCTCTAGCAGGTATCTTTTCTGTCTTAATTGCCGATCTGCTAAGTCATTCAGAAAATTACATCAATGTTTGATGAAAGATTTACGGGGGTGTTTTTCTTGTATAATGTCTTTGTTTCGGGTTCAAGCAGAAACAGTTTTGGCAAGTTTGTACTGCAGGTAAATGTATCGTATATATTGAAGACTGGTGTGTATATTAGTACAGTTATGAAACTGTTGCTTATTTCATAATTGATTTCACTCACATGACCTCGGCCAGAGCATGTTGGATTTTCATTGAGCATTCAAACATAGATAGCTTTTGTAATTCTTTTCTTTTTGTGTAAGTAGTTTGCTCCAATTGTACTCAAGGTTTAATTGAAAGTAAAAATCTTCTGAAATAAATTGAAGATATTAAATGACAGGTTACCGCATGAGTCAACAATGAACTTGCCTGAATTAGTGGACCTGTTGGATAGAAATAGCAAAATAAACTCTGTATTGCTCTAATTATTTTTGGCTATTTGAGAAAAGACAGACTAAAATATATTTTTTTATAATATGTATACTGTTCCTGCAAAAATAAAATTGTGGTTATATATTATAAACAATACAGACCCATCTACGGTAATTTACATATATGATGTGGGATTATTGATTAGTTTATAATAATCATTAGTCTAGACGTTATATTCTTTAGGTTAATTGATTCAAATAAAAGAAACATTTTATCTCACAGATCTCAAAATCAGCAAATTGATCTTGACAGATTCTTCATCTGTAAACATTTATACGCACATCATTGACACCTGCAATGTAAGGTAAATTGTTAACAATTAAACAAAGTATCTCAGATCAGACTTTAAAACATTCAGTGACCTTTCAGGGGAACTTACAAATGGTTACGTTATCAACAAAATTACATATAACCCGGCCCCTTCTATATAGTTGATTTAAACTATTCCAAAGTGTAGTTTAGGCTGTACTAATAATAACTTTAAGGGGTATAAGTGCATCTTTGACACATTGATTGACAGAGAATCTATTTCATGTATGCATATTTCAGTGGGTTGATTGTCAAATGTTATATATTTCACATGAGGTCTTGTTTCTATTTCTATTTTTTTCTGTAAGACACCATGGCCACCTGGGATGTGTATTTACTCGATTTAAAGTTTATATCCCCAGCTAGGTATAGATAGAGTTTTAGGGGGAATTAACATGCAAGTCTCTTGCAGGTATGCA
Source organism: Pododesmus macrochisma (assembly GCA_032359645.1). Classification (NCBI taxonomy): domain Eukaryota; kingdom Metazoa; phylum Mollusca; class Bivalvia; order Pectinida; family Anomiidae; genus Pododesmus; species Pododesmus macrochisma. The sequence continues at coordinate 9,577 of JAUMGZ010209098.1, read as the reverse complement.
CGCATGCACATTGAAGCTAATTCAAGCACAAGTTTTCAACTAAGATTAATTTATTTATTAGGAAACCAGAGGGTAATTCTTGTATGTATGACATAACTAAATAGGATCTTTTTCATGGATGAAAAGACTTTATAATATGGTTTAAATTTGTATATTGATTTCAACTGAAGATGTGATATATGGTATCACCCAGTGTCATCCTAAGAGTGTGAACACAGATTAAATTTTGCTGTGAATAATGGGTATTATCAGTGAAGGTATGTGTATTATGCTAAGTTAAGGGGCAGTCTTTATTCAAATATCAGCAGGTTTCAGCTGAAATCTCTACTTACTTTGTATTTTCTGCATCTGCATGCATTTTTTACAAACTGACAAGAATTGGAAGATTGGTTCTGAATAAAAAACCCATAAAAAAAAAGTATCTCTCAAATGTCTGGGGACAATGACCATAAAGCAACAGTAAGAGAAATGTAATTGTTTCTCTGAACACAGTGCTACTTGAGGTGTTTTTTGCATGCAATTTTCAGCATTCAAAAAATTGTTTTGTTTTACGTGTCAAATCACAGTTGCAAAAGGTCATGTGACTCGCATACATTCAGAGATGTTTGTAAATTTGTTTGATTTTTCTAATTCATTGGCATGCCTGTATGTATAATATGTATTACATAGGATGAAATTCTGCAAATCCAGTTTGACCTTGAAACTGATTGTTTTGTGCTTGTAGAACTTTTCTATGACATACATGAAGAGTTAAATGATGTATACATTACCAGGGAAAGTGCAAACTTTGAACGGAAGGGCGGAAAAAAGCAGGCATTGTATGATTGTCCCGTTATCTTACCCCAAACTCTGGGTGTTAAAACGTAAAGAAGACCTGATAGGCCAATTTATTGTCAGACCTCATATCAGAAAAACCCAAGATACCAATGCCATTTGAAACCATTCTTTACTCTTTGACAGAATTAATTTTGCTATTTTAGACGATTGCTGACGAGAGTCCCAGTTAACAGTAGTAGAAGGTAATGTTTGATGCGGTAACTTTAGAGTTCCTTTAGGCCAGGAGATGTTAAGTTTTAATATCCGTTTGATGGAGGAATTATGTGCTTCGTTGACTCTTCATTGAACCATGAGGTACAATGTACAAGTACAGATGTTTAGAGGGAGATATACATCTATACATACCTTACAGCGGAAATTACATGTAGTCTTATTGTGTTCCTGTATATTTAATGCTTCTGTACGTACAGTAAAAAACCTGTATTTCTTTATTATCACTGTTTGTATTTGTTGTATAGGAAGACTTAGTGTAAAAGGATGGAACCATCTTGAGTCTTCCATGCCAGGTTTGATGCTTGGTGTATTTTGTATCTTTCTGTTATCTTTTAAATGATATTAGCACAATACTGTGAGTCTCTTTACAATCATTACAACGACAATAGATTTTTAACAAGTTGATTAAATTTTGATTCATCAAAACAGCAAATTCTTTGCAAAAAACTTGATTATAAACATGGTCATTGTAAAGAGACTTCACTGTACATAGAAATATTCAAGTATTTATACTTGCAGAATCTGAAGTTGTGCTAATAAAAAGTCTTTACAGTAAATCACAATGCACAATACTGAATGTATAGCTTAACTTTAAAATGAATATTCTTTCAAATTGTGTTTTCCTTGCTTCGTATACATGTAGTTACAAAATACTTAATAAAGTAATATCTTTCAAAATAAGGCTAGTCCAAAAAGCTTTTTGCTCAGAGTTGTTCCCCTTAGACTTTTTTAGTCCATCTGAACCAAAGGTCTAAGATGGTATATTATTTTGAAAATCAACTGTTGTTGTCTGTTGTCCTCCCTTGTTAACTTTCCACATGTTTGACTAAGACCACAAGACTATTTTCAAACAATCTTGCAAGTAATTATCTTAATTAGGGGAAGGGGATTCATATGTGTTCAAATAATGGGGCTGAGTTTATACCAACTCCGGGCCAAAATAGGGCAAATTGTACAATTTTTTTCAAAATTCTTCTTATGATAAACTGAAAGGTCCAGGGCTTAATGCTTGTTTTTGTATTAACCTTGAGGTGTTTGGAACCAAATTTGTTCAAGATGTGACCCTGGGGTCAAGATATTTAACACATTTTGTTGGTTAAGTTCAACTTTGTAGTAAATATGGTTTTTTTTCTTTACATTTTTGACTTCTTAAAAACCACTGAACCAATTTCATCCAAACTTTGTAGAGAACATCTTTAGGTAAAGTTTTTGTATTTTGCAGGGACAAACTCTTGTCATAGTCAATGTTGTATTCCTTTGTTTACTCCTGTCAGAGTCAATGTTGTATTTCTTTGTTTACTTTTTTGTGGTCTGGGACAGAGTTGGAGACACATGTGTTTTAGTGAGAAAATAAATCTAATTATTACTGAGGTTGGCCCAGCCAAGGGGACATTTATCCAGCTACAGTTGAACAGCTAGTTCAGTTCTTTGTGTTAGATTTGGTGATTTAATTGTTAGCTATAATTAAAGAGAAGAAATATATTGACTTAGATTTACCCCCAAGTGCACCATAATAGTCTGATGCTGAGATTGTATTTACTGGAGATTCAAAGATTATGCTGCTCTCTGCACATAGCAGCCTGCTGCTTCATTGACTCCATGTCATAACACATGCAATTTTATCTGGGATTGTCAGCAACCTGGCCTTTATAGATAGAGCAGACTACAGGTGGCAGTTTTACATGGTAGGTACTGTGACTATCATCTTACACAGATGCTGTAGATATGCTTGACTGATTTCACACTTCATTAACCAGTTTGGTATATGGTAACTTTATTTACTCTGGCTGAATTGTATTACAGTGTCTTGCACCTACAATTCATTTTATATTCCTGTGAATTGATTCATAATATGCATGGACAAAATACATTTCATAAATTTCAATAGACAAGTCCAAAGTTGTATGTATACATCCAGATGTGAAATAATTCTATTTTATACAGTACATGTAGTATATATGTGAGAGATTCTTAATTTACTTAAAATAGTAAAATTGGTGAGAGTTAATATATATATTAATTATTGTGTAGTCCAATAACTTTCTTGCATGGTTTACACCAGTCTAAATTACAGTGCAGGTGTGCAGATATTAACTTAATAAAAAATTGTCTGTGTTTAAGACATCATACAATGATTTATGTAGGAAGAGAAATATATCTATGCCATAGATGTACTAAGTGAGACTGGGTTTGTACTATCAGTTCTATAGATATATTCTATTCTGCAGGTGCAAATTGGGTGTGCAAAACCCTAGAAAATACGTCTTTAAGACATTTAATCCATAGAATAAGTTTATGGAAGTGTAAATGCATGCACCTTTATAGATTTATCATAGGAGTAATATATCACAGGTGATATATATAACATGATTGCATGCATCCCTCTGTTATGTTGTTACATGGGGTTATGTCCATGTCAGACTGTTTGATCTAAAACACAGATCTAGCAATATAAACACACTGTGGACAATCATTTGATAGATTGATGCCATCTTTCAAGAAGCATGTTAACAGTTGAGTGCATGTGTGTACCTTATGAATATGTTTTAAGTTAGGACATTCTTGTGGCTTTGGTTTGTGTCCTTGTTTCTGTTGGCTGGTTTCATTTTACATCATGGCTAGACATAGGAGGGCCCTGTCTGGTTTTTAACTGACCAAATTAATGAACTATTCACCATTTCTTGGTAGCTGTTTAATATGATAGCTGTGTTTTGGCAATATGTTATAAATTCTGAGGTAAATCATTTTCACCTTTGTATGATTGTGAAGTATTTTTTCCATCTGTGAAATTATTGGTCTGAGATCAAATCATTTAATATCATGCTCTACTGGGCTCATTCATATTAAATTATAATAAAAAGTTATGATGTAATTTCCATTTGAAATTTAATAAATGATTTAACTTATATATTAATGTATATATAATAGAATTGTCATCGCTTCAGTTTTTTTCATTCTCATAATCTAAAATTGACTTGATCTGTCAAACATAAATCAACATTTTAAAAGAAGACATTATAGATAAGAGTCATGATTTAGAAAGCTCATTATATATCCTTTTTAATAGTTGATAAACATTAAGTTAAATTTTTATCACTTTTCAGATTTCAATTAAGATTAATTACCATATAATTAAGTATATTTTGTTATCTTTTAATTCAATACTAGCAACTAAATATCTCATGGAAAAAAATAATGCAGGTAAATGTCAAAGATTATGATCCTTTCCTCAATCTGATGATCGTTTCTTTTTCTCATATAGCTGTCACTACAATTTTGTTATCTTATAATGAGACTTGCCGTAGGTCGGTGGTTTACTCCGGGAACTCCAGTTTCCTCCACCAGTAAAACTGCGCGTCCGTAAATGACCTTAGCTGTTAATCGGACAATAAGCCCTTAATACAAACAAACAAATCTAATAATGTACATGGAGTGTATTGGTATTGAAAGCCACTTTCAGCAATAATTCAGATATATATTGCAACAACAATTCAGATATATATTGCAACAACAATTCAGATATATATTGCAACAACAATTCAGCCATATACTGCGACAACAATTCAGCCATACACTGCGACAACAATTCAGATATAAATTGCGACAACATTTCAGCAATATACTGTGACAACAATTCAGATATATATTGCAACAACAATTCAGATATATGTTGCGACAACATTACAGCCATATATTGCGACAACAATTCAGATATATATTGCGACAACAATTCAGATATATATTGCGACAACAATTCAGATTTATGTTGCGACAACATTTCAGCCATATATTGCGACAACAATTCAGATATATATTTCGACAACAATTCAGCAATATATTGCGACAACAATTCAAATAAATATTGCGACAACAATTCAGATATATATTGCGACAACATTACAGCCATATATTGCGACAACAATTCAGCCATATACTGCGACAACATTCAGCAATATATTGCGACACGAATTCAGATATATATTGCAACAACAATTCAGATATATATTGCAACAACAATTCAGATATATATTGCAACAACATTTCAGCCATATACTGCGACAACAATTCAGATATATATTGCAACAACAATTCAGATATATGTTGCGACAACATTTCAGCCATATATTGCAACAACAATTCAGATATATATTGCGACAACAATTCAGCTATATAGTGCAACAACAATTCAGATATATATTGGGACAACAATTCAGATTTATATTGTGACAACAATTCAGATATATATTGGGACAACAATTCAGCCATATATTGCATCACCAATTCAGCCATATACTGCGACAACAATTCAGCCATATATTGCGACAACAATTCAGCCATATATTGCGACAACAATTCAGCCATTTATTGCATCATCAATTCAGCCATATACTGCGACAACAATTCAGCCATATACTGGGACAACAATTCAGCCATATATTTCGACAACAATTCAGCCATATACTGGGACACAAATTCAGCCAAATATTGCGACAACAATTCAGCCATATATTGCAACAACAATTCAGCCATATATTGCGACAACAATTCAGCCATATACTGCAACAACAATTCAGCCATATATTTCGACAACAATTCAGCCATATATTGCTACAACAATTCAGCCATATACTGCAACAACAATTCAGCCATATACTGCAACAACAAGTTCTCTTGATTGGAGACGCCTGTAACTCACCACTTTAGCTGTGAACATTAGTACAGGGGCTAGACATGGACCTTCCTCACTAAACTGATCACTTACAGATGACCCAGGTCCACTTATGCCCTTATGACATAACATAGTTGACCTTGGTCAGTCTAGTGATCAATTTAGTGGCATAGGTCCACTCTTAACCCTCTGTGAGTATGCTTATTACAGAGTGCATGGCACAGATTCACCACAACTTGATGCAATGTAGTCCATTATTAACTTATGTATAAACCAGATTGACAGCTGTCACTGAAGAAATGTAATTGACAAAATCACAAACATAACTTTATACAGTTTGATATTATAATAATAAAAGCATGTAAAGTGATTTGACATACCAGAAAATGTGCATTAAATGATTCAATGTTGTTTAATTGAGCGATGTTAGCCCTACAGTCCTTACATCTGGCATTTAGTCAATTATTTTTTGCTTTTTTGCTTTATTGTACTTTAATAGCTTGTTGATATCGTGAAATCTACAATTTGTTGTTTTTCATCCATGAAATTAACATCCCTTTGACAGGTGTTGTAGGTTTCCTTTTGTGAGGAAAAAAACATCAATTTAATTTTACATTGCAGCATGTTTTATGGTTGAGAAGGCTGAACATAACTTGTACCGGTACAGTGTATATACCGTATATATTGTATACAACACAACAAAGTATACACTACAACACAGTATATTAGAAAAAACAATTATTAAACATGTATATGCAAAATTCTTCTTTGTGTTTGAGAAATGGAGAAAAACATAGCGTTACCAACTCTGGGGTATGCTAAAAATTTCTTTCACTGAAACACATTCAAGTGTAATACACTTAAATGAAGAGATTGAAAATCTTGAAAGTATTGTACTACATTCAAAACTGTAAAAAAAAGTTCAGAAAAAAATTGCATGTTAAGAAAAAAGTCTCATTAACAATACTTTTGAACTGTAAAGAACAGCAAAAATCACAAATTTTTAATGAATAATTTTATATATCAATTTAGATTTTCCCCCAAATGTGTGATCATTGGACAACATTAATGAAACAGAAGCTTTGAGTACTGTGTATATTTGATGGTATGGAAGAAAGATCAGGCACATGCATGTTATGGCTATACAAGTGAGCATTAAAGCTTCCTAGATACAGTAGAAATTGTGTGGTCATTTGTGAGTGATATATGGTTACAGTGTCACTATAAATCATCTAGAGTAGACAAACAAGATTACATTCTGTTTATTGAATATTAAAATTAAAGCTGCACTCTCTCAAAGAATGACAAAAATATTCCCATTATCTCTTGTTTATTTAAGATGAAAGTCTAGTTATTAAAGTAATATGATTTTAAGAGCAAGAAGATTGATTAACTGCCATTTGTAAAATAAACAAAATATCCAATGGTAGAGAACTAGAAACTAGACGTGACTCAAAGTGAAAAACTAGTTTCTTATGATTGGTAAATAGGCTTTTAAAGTGAATATTAAAGTTCTTATAGTTCTCCTTCTAATATGAGAGTGTGGCATATATATATATATAAACTTAAAGAGGCCCTGTCTCAAAAGTTATCTCTTTAAAGTCACTAATGAGTGCCACAATGAGAATGGCATGTTTGAATGGTAATTCTGTTTTTAAAGATACAAAATTATGCTAAAGAAATGTGTGGTTCAATGCTGACTTAATGATTATATAATATTTATAATTTGTTTTAGTGAAGATGTCTACACAATGTTTAGGATAAAGAAAGCTTCTATCTGTCATATTGTACATGTACATCTTCTTATTACATCTGACAGCTCTGATACATCTGTTGTAAATAAGGGGTAATTATTGTTATGATACTTTTGTTATGTACCGTATCACATTTCATATCTTACAGGACAGTCTCCGTTTAAGTCATTGCAAACTATAAGGCAGACTTTAAAGCGCTGTCTCTTTGGAATATTACAATCTGGACACTTTGAAACGAATCAAACGATAACCATCTCAGCCACATTCTTCTGACTTTTAATGAACCAGTCCTTTTCCTCTACCTAAATGTCAATCACCAAATTTCAACTCACAATATAATCAAGTATCAATACAAATGTTTTTAGATTTACTGGTTCAAAGTGCTTTTTGTTGACAAGCATACTGATGAACATGGTACCTTTAGATTGGGATAATTGGTTTTCATTTTAGAGTAAAGTTGATAAAAATGTTTCATGAATCAATAGTTCTGGAGCCTTAAGTCTACATGTATGTATATTAGAAGTCTCACTTCCTAAAATTTCTTAGCCAGACATGTGAGCCAATGCCACTTTAAGGATCATGCATCATACATATCATACACAGTTTACAGACTCGAGCTCATTAGGAAGAACTGCTTGACTAGACACAGAAGATGAGATTTAGAAATCAGAGTGGTGTCAACATTTGTAATTCTCGTTACTTTGAAGAGATATATTGCTTTTTGTTTTCAACAAGGAAAACCAGCAATTTGGAAACTGATGAGATTTGTTTTTCTTCAGAGAAGCATGCTGAGACATAAACATTATTCATACACCCCTTCAAAATCATAACATAAACAACGATTATGTAGTGTTAAGTGCCATTTATAAAAATCTCCTTCCTGTCTTCATTAAAGATACACATGGACAAGATTTTCTTTTAAACAAATGTTTTTTTTTATTTATGTATGTATGCCCATATATATATGGACTGAATCAGTTTGCTTCAGTGTTTTTGTTTAACAGGGTGCATGGTAAATTGAGTTTGCAAGGTGCACTCTTGTATCAGCATCTGGTATTTTGCAACATTGCATGAATTCAAAATGGCTGCATTTATTACTCCAAATTTACAGTACTTCTAGATTCACTTCATTTTTGCTTTGCTGTTTTTAATGTTTAGGATAAATGGAATATAGTAAATTACAATTATGTAAAATAACAGATTAATTTATTTAATCTATAGTTCAAATAGAAATGTAACTTATGTTGTGCTCATTATGAAATTTGTATGCTCCCAAGAAAACTTTTGAGGGAGCATATAGTTGTCTCTTTGTCCGTCCACCCCATCCATCCACCCTTTGTTGGAGCATAGCTCTTAAAACTATTCGATATATATTTTCATGACATTTGGTACAAATGATAAGCACTATGAGACGTTGTGCAGTGCACAAGAACCACAACTCTTGGTCAACTTTACCCAGAGTTATATTTAAAATATTTTAATGACATTTGGTACATATGATGACCACAATGAGGCGGTGTGCAATGCACAAAATGGACAACTCTTGGTCAACTTTATGCAGAATTATCTCCCCTTTAAAAGAAAAACTTACTGGTAGTCATTTTGTCACACATGATTGTCCGGAGCATAACTCTTAAAATATTACATTTTTATGACATTTGGTACAAATGATAAGCACTTGAGACAGTGTGTAGTGCACAAGAACCACAAGTCTTTGCAAAATTATCTCCTTTTAAAAAGAAAAAGTGCTTGTCTGGAGCATAGCTTTTAAACTATTTAAATTTTTTTATGTCATTTTGTACAAATGATAGCAGTATGAGACAGTATGTGGTGCACAAGAATCCCTACTCTTGGTCAACTATACCCAGAGTTATCTCCCCTTTAAAAGAAAAACTTATTTCACATATGCTTTCTGGATGCATAACATATAAAATTTTACTTAATGAAACTTGATAAACATGTTTAGGTACTTTAGGATATTTAGGTGACATGTTTCAAGCAGAGTTATTGCCCTTTTACAGTCTTCGCCAAAAACCTTTTTATTTACTAGCCCTTTGGGCAACAAGAAATGTTTGAAGTACTTGCCCGGTTGTGGAGTTACTGG
>JAUMGZ010209087.1:0-12061 GCA_032359645.1 Pododesmus macrochisma | reverse complement strand
AGATACGAAGGACCATATTATCATTTTTGATTGCAAAGGTCACTGTAAATGAATATGTGATAATGTGATTTGTCATCAAAGTTATATAATATGAATATGACATTTATTAGAAGGTAATTGTCACACCAGGGTTAGTTTTTCAAGAAGGAGTGACAATACAGCATATCCTCTATCGAATGTGACATTTAATTTATGATACAGCATGCCATTGTACGTAATGTCACAAGACTCTTTATGTTTCTATTCATAATCGAGGGGACATCTCGGAATGTCCTTCTCGACCAATCAAAAACCTAGTGTACACAACTTTCAATTAGATAATTGTAAATGATCATTTCTCCCGCAGAATAATCACTATTAATGTTGTAATCTGAACCAGTCTACAACTCTTTTCACCATCGTGATGTATTAAAAGTTCTTAGGGGGTTCATTAAAATCAATACTCGTGACAATTTTGAATACTTTACATTTAAATGAGTAGTCATTACAGTTTCAAACACGTTAATTTAAACTAGTACTCCTCACAGTTTTAAATATGTTACAAATGAATTAGTATTCCCCCCAGTTTTAAATAGGTTACATTTGAATTAGTACTCTTTGCAAATTCCAATATGTTACATTTAAATTAGCACTCCTCACAGTTTCAAAAACTTTTTATTTAAAACTCACTACAGGTTCAAATATATTGCATTTAAGTCTATACTCCTTACAGTTCATTTCATTATTTTCAAAATATCCTCCAGTGATTTTGAACCAGTGCGATGGTCAGTGGTTAGGGCGATCGCTTCGTGCTGGTAGACTGGTGCTAGATTCCCAGGTCGTGGTTCGAATCTCGGTCGGGTCAAAACCTAAGACGTTAAAACTAGGCAATCTTCCCACTCCCTGTTAAGCGCTCAGCATTACTGGAGGAGGATTGGGGCTTAGTGTCAGGATAATGTGACCGAGTGAAGTATCACGTCAATGTGTCTGAGGCGTGATATTTCAGTGAGACATAACTATAAAGTCGTCATAAGTGGACATTGTCGCAAGCAGACACCGTCTCGATATTACCTATACATGAGTTTAAGGGACGCTAAACCCTACAAAATAAACAAACCACTGATTTTGTTCTGTCTTCCTCTTTAACATTAGTGATTGCAATTATAGTAATAATGTAGATTTTCTTCTATCGTTATATATACAGTAAAGGTGGCGCTATTCTCGTCTGTACAACAGAAATTGGTGCAATCAATATCAACAGAACTAGAATCCATGGTCAAGTGTCACATGGAGACGAAGGAGATTGATGTTCATTTTCAGAACATCTCGGATCCCAAAGATCGTCTGGCTTCTTTTCCGTTTATTGTGATGTGTATAAACGCTTCAAGATTAGGGACGGACACACACCAAGCTTTGCAATCCATCCATTGTAAGTATGACACAAGAAACTTAATTAATATCAAAATGGCGTCACATCACTAAAAATGAATTCTTTTCATTTCTCAATTATCCATGTTAATGCCTAAGTATGTAGTATATACACATTTTACGGACATGCTTTGTATATATACAAGGTATTTGTTTTGGGTTGTTGTTTCTTGCTATTTAAGTCACTCAATGTACCCCACATTATACTTTCATTAGAATGATTTTAGCATTTGATGTCACTCTTAAGGATGACCGCTACTGGGAATGAAAGCTTACAGAATAGCTGATTTTCATTTTATAAGTCATTTGACATACATGCTTTTCATTTATGCAAGAAGGATAGATCAATGATCTCGTTTCTTTTTTAGATTTAAGCGTTTTAAAGTTTGGCGGTAAAAGAAAACCTCTAGATTTTTCATAAGTAATGTGTGGAATTTTTGTTAAGGGGCCAGTCTTAATTTGTTTTTATTATATTGGTAGATGGATATATAAGGTGTATATTTTAAGAATACTATTAGAAAATTAGGGGTCAATCAGCAAACACATTCTAAGGTATTATTATGGAAAATACCAGAGGAGCTGAAAAAACTAAATATAGAAATGTGAGTAGCACGCATCCTTAAATAGTCTATAGATGGAATGTAAAATGGGAAGTTAGCTTTTTAATAAATACTTACATAAGACATATTCCATAGATATAGCCTATTATTTTAATTGATCATGTTTCATGTCTGAAACAAATGGATCATCGCTAATTCAGCTTATATAAACGTACAGTTGGTCAATTCATAGATAAATAAACCAACTTTAAATAGGAAAACTCTCTGTGTTTTGTTTGTAAGCTCCCTGTAACCCTATCTGATTGGCTGACGTACAATTATTAAAACTTAGCAGAGCCATTCAGTTTGCCTCAAGGTAAGCAGCAGGCAAAATTGTCATGGGGTTTTATGACGATGGTGTGTTTTTTTAAACTTGAGTGCTTGTTAGCTACCTTGAGTTTTGCTCAGGTGAGCTTTTCTGATCATGCACCGTCCGTCGTCCGCTATCCGCCATCCGTCCGTAAAGTCACATCTCCTCAACATTAATAAGAAATATGGGTCAGGGAACCTTCATAGAATGATTTCTTGTGACTTCTAGTTGCGCGCAATAGCTTTTTTAAAAAAAAACCCAAAATGACCGACCTTGGGGCCCTCTTAATACAAAAATGCAATCTGAAACATGCCTCCGATAAATATGATATTTATAAGAGGAAAGAGCGAAAACTCTGTGTGAGACACCCCATTCGAACCCAAGATCTTATCATCGCATCTCATCCGGAACAGAAAGTCGAAGAAACGTGGTGTTTTCACCATAAGACATATTTGTACTTGGAATTGTGAATTCTAAAATCTTGGACACGAAAAAGATATAAGACGGGTCAATGTTAGACGTCTTGAATTTATAAAGACGACGATGTTTGTTTGTTTATTGGGTTTAGCGTCCCTTTAGCTCCTATATAGGTTATATCGAGTCGGTGTCTACTTGCGACAGTGCGCACTTATGGCAACTTTATAGTGCTGTCTCACTGAAATGTCATACCGCAGACACATTGACATAATACTTCACTCGGTCACATTATCCTGCCATCGAGCCAAACAGACAGTGCCAGTCCTCCTGCCCAGTAAAGCTGGGTTAATTTAAAGCCATGACCGTGGATTCTAGCACCAGTCCACCAGCACGAATCGAGTGTCCTAACCACTCGGTCACCGTGCTGATCAAAGACGACGAAGACTTGAAATCTAATGTTTAATGGATAACACATGATGTCTATACGTTCTTTTTTTGTAATCATCAGATGTGTCCAATATGACAACCATCTTCAAAATCAGTTGGAGGTGAGCGTCTAGTTCCATCTGGATATTTATATTGCTTTCTTTATATGAGCAATTAAGTAAAAACAAATTCGCTTGTCAAGTTTATCAATATATTAATGTCGTTGTTTAACTTATTCTTTGGTTATAGGTGACAACACCGTGGCTCTGATTGTTCTTCACCATAAAGAGATACACGCACTTCCGGCCCAGACCAGTGACAAAATGTTGACTGGCGAGAGATACAGATCACTGGGCGCCATTATTGACATTGCCTATACCACTTCCAAGGGGATGTACCCGTGCAATCTTAACGAGATAGCACTAACGAAGCTTGAACATTTTCTTTTGCAGTTTAAAAACACATGAATTAGAACGGACTTTTAAGACCATCTGGACCGAAGGTTCAGGTTGGACTTTTTTCATAAAAGTCCCGTCCGTCGTCCGTCCCTCCGTCCCTCCGTCGTTAACTTTTAACATTTTCGACTTCTTCTCCTTAACCACTGGACCATTTTTATCCAAACTTGGAATGGTAGTATCCCTAGGGGAAAGGGATTCAGATTTGTTCAAATGAATGGGCTTGGCCCCCAGGGGTACCACAAGGGGGCCAAATGGGAGACAATTTGACAAAACTTCAAAAATCTTCTTCTAATTAACTAGAATGCCTAGAGCTTAATGTTTTGATATGAAGTATAACTTTAGGGCATGACGAATCAAGTTTGTTCAAGGCGTGACGCTGGGGTAAAAAATAGGTTACGCGTTTTGGGGTCAAAGTTCAACACTATATATAATCGTAAACATGTTAACTTTCACATTGTCTAATTCTCGTCAAAACTAACTGGACCAATTTTATCCAAACTTTGTAGGCAGTATCCCTAGATGAAGGGGGTTCAGATTCGATGAAATGAAGGGGCTGGGCCCCCAGGTGGCGTCACTAGGGGGCACAAATTGGGGGAATTGACAAAACTTCAAAAATCTTCTTCTAATAAACTAGAATCCCTAGAGCTGAATGTTTTGGTATGTAGTAACTTTGGGCATGGAGAACCAAGTTTGTTCAAGACATGAACCTAGGGTCAAAATATGGTAACATATTTGGGGTCAAAGTTCAACACTATAGGAAATATGTTAACTTCCCCATTTTTGACTTCTTGTCCAAAACTACTGGACACATTTCATCGAAACTTAAAAGAAGTTATCCCTAGGGCAAGGGGGTTCATAATTTTTCAAGTGCAGGGGCTCAGCCCCCAAGATAGCCACTGTAGGGACCATATATAATGGGTAAAATTTGAAAAAATTTCAAAAATCTTCTCCTAATAAACTGGATGGCCTAGAGTCTAATGCTTTGGTTTGTAGTAGTATTAGGGAATGGAGAATCAAGTTTCTTCAAGGCGTGACCTTGGAGTAAAAAAAGGTTACACATATTGAGGGCAAAGTTCAACACTATATATATAGCAAATATGATACTTTTTCACATACATTGTATGCGACTTCTTGTCCAACACTACTGGACTAACTTCATCGAAACTTTGAAGATGTCATTCTTAGGGGAAAGGGAATCGGATTTGTTCAAATGACGGGGCTCAGTACCCAGGGAGGTTCACTGGGGGCAAAAATGGGGAAAATGTTAATAGATTTTAAAAATCTTATAAACTAGAAGGCTTAGTGATTAATGTTATGGTTTGTAGTTACTTTAGGGCATGGAGAACCAACTTTGTTCAAGACATGACCCTGGGGTCAAAAGTATTCAAATGCGCATCCAGATGGACGTTAGTGCCCCATGGGCCTCTTGTTGTTATTGCACTTTGTCTAAGTGGTACACGTGTGATTTAAGCCTGTGTACAGAATGCATATAAAAAAGTGTGTGTGTGTATGTGTGTGTGTGTGTGTGTGATAATGCTGCCTTTCACAATTCTTTGGAAATATTTAATACTTCTTTGATTTACATGGATAATAGACGGAACTGTGTTTTTTTATATCACCTGCTTAAGATTTTAAAGCTTTGATATTGACATTTATTAGTTCTGTCTTAAAAAGTTTAATGTTTTCCTGAACGTACTAGTAGACCAACCAATTTAAAAAAGACGCCAAGTTTTAAGGAAAATCGGGCATTTTGTGTTAATAGCTGGTGCCAATGCTGGAATGAACTTAATTTTTTTCGGTTATCTACACAGGGGTGGATGCGATTTTTATTTTTTTTTTTAAATTTTTTGTGTTTTCAACAACAATACAAAAATGCAACCTGAATCATGCCTCCGATAAATATGATATTTATAAGAGGAAGGAGCCAAAACTCTGTGTGAATTACCCCGTCGCGAACCCCAGATCTTGCTCGAAGCTGCTGTCATTAATGGACGCAAGAGAAGAATTAATTTGTACAGACAAGACTTCAGTAAATCAAAGTAACAGAGCCAATGAGGCAAAGGTGACAAAAATTCACGATGGTTATGATGGACAAAAACCATACCCATTAATAATACAAAATTGTCTTGCCAAAATTTAAAATGTGCGCGTAGTCAAAACAGGAATTTTGTATGTGATGCTTTTTAAACCCCATGCGTTTTGACACACATTGTTATAACATAGCATTCCTTTTTACCAGTAAATGTGTTAAAATTGCATGGTTTATGCATGCTATTCATGCATGACATGTGAGCGTACATTTACGTTAGAAGAACTCATAACATGGGCATCATGTTTACTTTGAGCTACATAATGACTGTATCGTTATGCAATAGGTATATTTGTAAGGCACTTTCATTGATACTTACAAGTGTTTGTCTTCGTTGTCTCACTAAATCATCAACATGAGTGTGTATAAAGTTTAATAGACGGTAAAATCCTCTGCCTTTAGCACACATTTTGTAGATAAAATCAAACGAAAACCATGGCTTGCTGAAAATATGGATAATTCAAAAATAAATAGTTACCAATTTAGGATCGTAATATAGTATATTCTCTAGTGATAGTAGATTGCAATATGCGTGTATTTTTTTGAAATTTGATTTACTTGATTTGAATCAATTTGTTTCGCACTGGTTTGTATGTACATTTTGTAAACACTATACACGTTTGTCTTAAATGCTCGATTATTTTATTTGACGTCTGTTTGTTTTGTTTGTGATGTTTGAAGGAAATGCAGTTACTTACTACGATTTCATGATTATCAACTTATTTAAACGATTTACTGCTTTAGGATACGGATGGCGTTCACTGTCAATAGAAACAAAACGAAACATTGAAGCAAAACTAATGTTAACTCATAAAATATATAACTAGAATACCCATTGTCCAACATATAACACTTAAAGGTTATATTTTCTATGTAAAATAAGGTGATGTAAGGATAATTTATAAACGTTATCCATTAATGTTAATGATAGCGTGCACTCTTGTATTTTTAAAGGACACAGTGACAAGTTGAGTGGGTCAGTCGAACTACGAATCATATCGTATTAACATCAATAGAGCATGTATTTATTTTTGCCTGTGTTCAGAATATATGATCACTTTCTTGCCTAATATTTTTTTCTTATGGTGAGACTAGTACTTGTTAGTCATGTTCGATAATATTTGTTCTAATGAAAGAGTGGTTTTACTGTTTTGTAATCATAGCATTTGCTCTGAGGATTTAAGACCTTAAATTGCGCTCTGTGATATATGATAATTTTATTTTTTGATAAGGAGCTTATGATAGATGAGTTACAGTATAGTAAAACAATAACAAAGAATTAAAACAAATCTGTCATGAGGCCAATTTGTTCATTGCACATACCTCTCTGTCTGTACTCCAGATTCTAATGAAAAAGCACATCTTAAAACAGCATCAAGTGAAGCGTCACCATTTTCTACCTCAACGCTTTCTCCATTTGCCCCAATTTTCAGCAGTCTTTCCTTCAGATTTAATTGTATAATGTCATCAAATACTTTCGCATATGTATTTTCCTAAAACTGACGTTGTGAATCAGGCTGGGATAACACAATGTTTTATTACTTAATTTTATTTTGTTTCAGCAATGTTAGTTGATAACAACTTTTAAAGACACACACAGGCAAGATGTAAACAAGTTGAATAGTCAGCCGACTGACTAAAAGATTGATTTTTTTTTTTAAAAAGACCGAAATGATTTAAAAACCTGATGGAAGTAAGAAAACAAAAATTGTTTATAGATATATTGACTGTCTTCAAAGCACCTACCAAAAAAGTATCCGCAACTTCATTGAATATTTTGACGTAAGGACGCAGCACATTAAAGCAGGTGTCAGTAACTTTCTGTTTCTCTCCCATTTAGGACCATCACTAAGTACCAGGCCATCACCTTTAATATAAAACACATTTTAAATTCTGATTAAAAGCCGTTCGCAGAAAAATAGAACAAAAATATTATAATTACTGAAATAAGTTATTTTTCTCTCAGACTAAACGGGGCATGCAAATAACGAATTTGTATTTTCCCACGTATTATGGAGTGCCAAATGTTTACTTTTTTACTAGTATCTACCATTTCATTAATGGTACAATATATTTACTAGTTTAACACAATTTATCTTTATTAAGTTATTGTTGATTTTATGTCGTTCACATGCATATTGAAAACTAGGGTTTTCCAACGAGGCTATGAAATACATCTAACGTTAGATCTATCAAATACATCTCTCTGTCAATTTTTATTCTGATTAAAAATTCCATTGTGAAGCCTTGCTTTGGTGCAGTAGAGCATATATATCTTTTCAAAGGAGGTACATAATGTTTAATAATTTACTGTTTTTGAGTTTTTGTCAAAACACTATGTAAGAAATACTTAGTGCTTGCAGCCGCTTGTATCGAAAATATCGATTTGATTTAAGTTATAGATTATCCATCATTTTTTTATGTTGCATTACCTATATGACTTTCACGTTTTTGTGTGTAAGACTGTAAAGGCTACATTTAAACACGAAACACGTTCATATTCATATCATGAGAACCATGTATCAAACAACAATTAAGCAATTTAAAGACAATTTAATTTTTTCTACGCTTCTGACAAATAAAATGCGTATCTACTACATATGTATCATAATTACATAGCAAAAACATTAGGAGCTACAATAACTATACCAATACCGATTTCACAATGACTTTTACATAATCTACAGTTTCATTCGTGCAGAATAATTGTAACAATTTCCATCCCATAGAACACTTTTTAAATATTATCTTGGAAGGGTCAATTTGAATTATTCATATTTTTAATTGACACAATGTGTATATATTTTAATTATACTAAATAAAGGTACTTATATCATGGGTTTTCGGAAAATCATATGTTCAAAATGTCTTTCATATTGATAAAATTAACACGATGTATTGCATTATTTGAACCAATTGTATATACTCTCTTCTTTCAGCCTTGCTACATGCTTTCAATTATACAGCTAATTTGGTATTAAAATATAGCCCAGCAATTCAAAGACACGTGTACATCCGGGACGATGTACCATAGTTACAACGACAAACGTACCTATAGTACTTAGATCTTACCGAACCACGGAACTAATACGGAGTATGGTTCACCGAAGCCTTTTGGTTAAGGTTCGGTGGACTTAAGTATAATCTTGACTGTTTCCGGATGAACCATGACAAACGCGACATTGAAGAACATCATCCATATATACAAAATCTTATGTTCTTTTTCATTTACTACTGCCTCTATCTTTTCCATAAATCCTTCGGGGCTGCTCATCTGTAAATACATTCACATGTATTTCAAGTGTTTTTTCATATTAAAGGGAACTTCCACTCGTAGCATTATGTTTATTTAACATAATTGTCACATAACACACAAACAGAAAACATGAGCATTTTAATTAAAGATTCGGTAGCTCGACAAGAATGTCAGTAGGGGATTACTTTAGCAATTCAAAACTAGACATCAATGTAAAGTATTTTGAAATTTGATTTGAGAATTGTGCATATCAAGTTGCAGATATTTCAAAATGAAAGAGTTCCAAATTTTGATTTTAAAAAGTCGTTTGAAAGATGAAAACCCGGGCCACAGTCTATTACAGATGTTATATCTTTCCTTACGTCTTTCAGGTTTCCCCAGAACCAATGGGTTGGACCGACTGGAACGATGTTTGGATGACGACAAAGCTTACATAGCAGCAGGTACCATCTGATAAATTTGATAATCCTTAGTACAATGTAGCCAATCACGAGTGTGAAAACAATATTAAGTACAGTCAACATTGCAATGATTGTCGGTTAAAAGTATGTTTACTGGAAGATAAAACAAGACGTCTCTTCGGGTCAACGTAGTTTATCTACAAAAATATAAAAAGTAATAAAAAACAATTACACGTCAATTAAACTTATAAAAACTACCCTGAAGAAATAAAGTTGTAAAAACGCAAAATTGGAATTATATTAAGTATTAAATGCTACTAAGCAATTATCAAATTTGGTGCTACACGAATAGAAAAAATATATATTATGCAATCATGATTACGTTCTGATATTTGTAGTAGTTTAAGGGTTTTACCTTGAGTGTCTGAGTAATATATTTTACAATATTACAAAGATATATATTTTAGTTGATATATATTGTTAACGTGAACAAGTATTATCATGATTCTGGTTAACTTATGATTATGGAACAATAGTTGTTTGTTTTTTACAATAATTGAGGATACGCGAGATGTTAATATGCATCATGCTTTATATGGTAACCGTGTCCTGCTACACATGTGTCATCCGCCACGATCCTTTTGTGTCATTCCGGTGTATGGCAACCCCTTTTACTGTTAAGTACATGTATATAGTAAAAATAGTTGAAGTCACCATTGAAAGGGAAGATTCTATGGAAGAATACTCAAGAAAATTGCTAAACTAAAATAAGTTTTACAGCGTCATATTTTCAGAATGGGTAACAACTTTCACCACGTTTCTAAATCTTTAAATAAAGCTGATGTATGGTTCTATGAGTACAAAAGTTGCATCTCTCCAGAATGATCCAAAAGTCATTTGAAAACACGAATAACCGTAATGCATGAACACTTTGTTGTAATACCAGAAGACAAAGCATCTGATAATATCGTCTTTGTTTTGAGACATATTATTTGAATGTGTATCTGAGAAACTAGACTTGGATTGGTACTTGGTAATCCTACTTATATGCACCACATTGATCGAAGATGGAATATTGGTTGATACAAAGTCTGTTGTTTCTTCATTTGGTATAACGATGACATTCCTGCTCTATACTGAATTCTTAAATTACACAAAACCCTGTGGTTTTTATTTTGTTATTACGATAAAAGAGGACAAATCTGATATTCCTGTTCTATACTGGATTCTTAAACTACACAAAAATTCGTACAAACAAAGGCATATTGCAATGTAGGGTCTTCTAAGTGCTATGTGTTAAGTAATAAAAATGATGGTCTGCAATTACATTTCAGTGACGCATATTCACGAATTGTGGACAGGACCATGTTTATAGTATGGTTGAGTTGTAGTTAGTTTACAATTTTGTTTGTTTATCAATTGGGATTTCATCTCTGCTGGTTATTACGCCTCTTTGATGACATCTTCCAGTACAATTTTGCTCCCCAACACCTGTTAAACTGCACCTTTCCTAAAACGTCAATGCTGTGTGTGACGCACTTTGTTATTTTATTCCAAATGGCATGGCATTCTGACAGTTAGTTTCTAGCTTTGGGGCCAATAGCTATATGATATAGTTTCATACTAACCTGTATTCTAAAGTGTTGCTTTTGTAGTAAGTGAAGTAGTAAATACGAAAAACCAAGACGATATTCAAAAACCGTAGTCCATGGACAAAAGCAAACAAAAGGAAAACGTGGGACACAAAAAAGGGAACATCACGAACTTCTATTAAAACACTAGAAGTACGTAGGTAGGGAGGAAGAAAGGAGAAAGAAAGAAAGAAAATAAGTAAGTATGGAGGGAAGGAAGGAAGGAAGGAAGGAACGAAGGAAGGAACGAAGGAAGGAAGGAACGAAGGAAGGAAGTACTTTTGTCATAAACAGCAAGAACATCCCCAAATGCATATATTTTTTTCAGATGTTTTTATTTCAATATGCTATGAACCAATTTCCAAACAATATGTTGTTATAGGCTCAACAATTCCGTCATGTTCCATGAAAGACATAATAGTGTTGACTTTACATTTTGTATTAATTATAAAAGCCATTATACATGTACCGACTTAACACCGGTACCTTACATCTTATATTATGTTCGTCAGAATTAATTCTGAACTTGACTAAGGCTGATCGTATATATTTTCTATATCTACATCTAAAAAGAAGCAATGATTTTACCTACCTTTATCGCGGATGTTGCTATACGAGTTTTGTGTGCTGTTTGTCATAATGCAGTTCACGTAAATAGAGCACAGAGGGGCATTTTAGGGGGTTATAATTCATGTTTAAAGGTAAAAGTATTATGTGTCTGATACCTTTTCTTCATTGTTTTTTTTTTATAAATAAAGTGATATTTCACCTTTACTTAAACTACTTTTTTAAATTCTGTACGTGATATATATAGTTTGCAGATATAAATGTTATACGCAATTGCCTCAGAAATAAATAATCATGAAATCACATTATTAATAGTAAATCTTTACTAGTGAATATAAACTCGTATAT
Organism: Pododesmus macrochisma; assembly: GCA_032359645.1. Classification (NCBI taxonomy): domain Eukaryota; kingdom Metazoa; phylum Mollusca; class Bivalvia; order Pectinida; family Anomiidae; genus Pododesmus; species Pododesmus macrochisma. The sequence goes on along the minus strand of JAUMGZ010209087.1, from coordinate 152 downwards.
GTGCATCCAAGTGTACTACTCGGAATATATTTTCAAACCCTCAACTGGATACTGCTGTTAAACTATTGAAATAGATAAGTACATATTGTATGTATAGTATGACAATACAAGTAAAGATATCCTGTCTAAATGGTAATGTTGTCAATGTTTTA
>JAUMGZ010209076.1:0-12062 GCA_032359645.1 Pododesmus macrochisma | reverse complement strand
GTGTGTTCTCCTTGTGGCCTACACGATTCGCATATTTTGTCTGTGAAAACAAAGCTATGAATGACAGATACTTTGAATTATATCAAAAATGTATTTTGTTTTGATCAAATGGAATTTCGGCATTGCCAATTCTAAAGAGTGGAATATATCTTACTTATTGTTTAGTTTATTTTAAAAACTATTGTGTATCTAAACATCATCGACATTTTTTATATAGTACTCAAAAAGATTTGATTTTTTTAATATAAATATTACCTCTTCCATGCCATCTGTTTAAATTTGATATACATATACATGCTTAGTTATTGTAACATGTGAGATAATATTAACTGGTTTGTTAAAAGATGCAAGGCTTACTTTTATTAGATAATACATGATCCAATTAAATAAATATTACAAATCATATGTAACTTCATGTAAACAACATAGAAAGGGAGATAACTGCAGTGGGCTTTTGCCATAAAAGAAAGAAATACCTTTTTTATAAAGAACTCAAAAAGTCATAATTGAATTTTTTGAATATAAATGTTCCCTCTTCCATGCTATCTGTTTAAATTTGATATACATGTACATGCTTAGTTACTGTAACATTTAGGATAATATTAACTGGTTTGTTAAACATGCAAGGCTTACTATTATTAAATTATACATGATCCAATTAACCAAATATTACAAATCATTTGTAACTATATTTATATATGTAAGCAACACAGAAAGGGAGATAACTGTCGGGGTCTTTTGCCATAACAAAAAAATACATTTTTTTATTAAGTATTCAAAAAGTCGTAATTGAATTGTTTAAATATAAATATTCACTCTTCCATGCCACATGTTTAAATTTGATGTAAATGTACATGCTTAGTTACTGTAACATTGTAGATAATAAAGCTGAACTCAATACAACGTGCATTGCATTGTGTATCTAGCGTTATTTGATTAACTTTGGCGAACAACATATAAACAATTTTATGATAGCCGTTAAATACATATATTATTAACAGCTTGATGTAAGAAAAGACTGCAAAATATAACCAAGAAACTATAAGTATTGCATACGTCAATGTGTACGAGCCAACGAAAAAAAAGCGGGAAACAAACACATAAAGTAAAACTAAATACAAATATTAAATAATATCAAGACCAGCTGCAGGGATGCGTTTTTTTTTTTAACTTTTAGTTTGAAAAATGTGATATACCACCACATCAATGTAACATGTAAAATAGTAGAGAGCTATCTTTGTTCGGGATGTTGTGCAAATCATAATATGTGTTGTCTAAGGTGCATGGTCCAGCCATGGAATAACCATCAGTGATGGTCAACGTAGACAAAATATGGTTGAGTTTGGGCGAGGAAGAGTTAAAAACAGTTCACCCGAATAACACGAAGAAATGGTCAATAACTTTAACATTTAAGAGAGTAGTGCATAGTTAACATATAGGTGACAAAGCTTTGCATTTAATGAAATCTACATATCAGAAGTGTGCGTCATGTAAGAATCGTATATTATGCACCGCCCTTATAATGACGTATCAAGCTAAATTTAAATATTCTTACAGATAGCATAGTTATATAAGTACACAACGACGCTAAACGCAAGATACGTACTGTTACTTTTTTCTTTCTCTTCCTCTCCTGTCACTGTTTTTTTCTCGTTTGATTTTTCTGTTCATTAATGCCCAATTCATATACTTAACTATATGTGGAATCTACGGATTAACCATGTATTAGCTACCGTTTTCAGCTTAAAGCTGCTTGGCCTTTTGTAAATATGTATATATGTTTTACTCGATAAACGTTGATAGACAATTGATTTGGATGTTCATGTTGAGATGATGAATAGCCTATGAAGTATAAGAATGTATTATATTTTACTTGCATCCCGTTTCAGTTAACGGTTCTACATATCTTTATCTCCTACATGTATCAAGTTCTTTGGATTTTGATTAACAATATAACAATGTCACCACCTCTACTGCAGTACGCTGTCATTGGTTCTTACTGTTTGTCGTACTGTATTTACTGTATTGCTCTTTTGTCAAAATATCGGTGAAAGATTCTAGACGTGACGTGTTCTGTAAGTGGTTTTTCTCCTTTGGTTTCTCATAGCGATGAATGTGACGGGTTCTTTGTTGAAATGTGTTCCTTTGTTACGATGGAAAAAGGCTGTTACATACCGAAATAACACGGAAACATCGCCGCGGTGAAACATTGAGTTTTTGCTCCTTCCTCTTATAAAATATAGTATTTTTTGAAGGCATGATTCAGGTTGCATTTTTGTATTGTAGCAGGAAACGCCTCCGCGTATGCATGATTTCGCTTTGTTTACAAGTTCGTGATGATTTCTTTTTTTAATAATTGTTTATTGTTTTTTCTGAGTGTGTCCCACATTTTCCTTATATTTTCCCACGTCCATGATTTTTCGACTTTGTAATATCGTATTGGTTTATCGTTTTTATTTTTTGACACAATAAGCTAGAGAATAACGTTTTTTTGTGACTTAAATTTGTTTCCTGTTCTAATTAACCCATTTCGTGTTTACTTTACTCCCTCTGGAATAGGGTTTGGTTCGCCTCGTGTGACGTTTAGCAGGGTACAATACCATTCTAATTGTACCCTTAAATAGTAACAAAGATTTCTAATACTTTATCTTTAACGCCCAATCAGAATGCCGATTTGTTCTACGCTTCGGCTTGGTAAGCAGCAAAACGAGAAGGAAAATGGCTGACGCAAAAGGGTTTGCGACGTTGAACGAGGAACAATTCGAAAGTTTAATTGCAATTAGATAAGCGAATGATCAATTGTTTTTTTTTTTTATTGTTATTGTTTACTTAGCTACTGTTGTAAATGAGAACACCGGTACATTAAGGCAATCTTCCTTAATAATAATATAGAAATTACATGTGCGGTACATCAAATGGGAGAATGCAGAAAACAGTATTAATGGAATCATGATAACGAGAGACATTGACAAACAAATAATTACTGCGTCCAATAATTAAACAACAGAATGTAAGTAATTAATTCGACATCACAATAATCACCACGACAAGTAATCCATGAACCGGTTTATCCACATCACCTGGTTTTGTGCTGGGTGACCGTCCTAAGTCGGTCCGCATGAATTACTAGTCTTGAGGATTGTCGTGATGTCAATTTTATTCCTTGCGTTCTGGTCTTTAAATATTTGATGCAATTATTGTTTGTTTATCAATATCTATCGTTCTGTTAATTCAACTAATACAGTAACTGTGTTCTACCTCACTCGATAGGAATTTTAAAATCAATATAATTACTTCATGTGTTACATAAGTTATTACCGTTGTCAACTAATGGAAAAGAAAACAAAAAGTCGTCTGCTCTTAATGGTTTTCTGCAATATTACAATGCTATAATCTTTGTGCAACGAAAAGCGTGTCGCCATTTCCCTCTTGTTATAGTATAGTTCGAAGCTGTTAATAAGTAAATAACAATATAAATAGAGTGCGTATAGGAAGAGCCACTGTTAATCTTCAACATCAGCAAGTGACAAAGGGCAACAAGTTAAGTAAAAAAAATACAAAAAAAAAAAAACAATGACAATGATAACCTAATAAAAAAGAAGTTGTACATGTTGTAGCAGGAAACGCTTACATGTTCGCGGGCAATTTGTTTCGCTTCTACTTTTTAACAGAACGTCCCGGTGTTAAATTTTGGAATTTTGTTTTGTGCGCTTTCCAAGTTTTCCTTTTATTTGCCCATGTCTATGGACTTATGTCTTTTGAATATCGTTTTGGATTTTTCGTATTCACTTCTTTAGCAAGTCCTTCAGCGTAGAACTTGAGGAAAACGGGAAATGTACATTTCTAAACGTACAAACGGATAACGTTAGATACACTCATTCAGATTACAATCAAAAATCTAAAGAAAACAAAACAGAAGCAAAATCAGGTGTTGTTAAAGAGTGAGGTTTGCACAATACACATGTCATGTGTCACCGACATCAATGTATCCGTGTCGATCAATGTCGCCTTATATTTGGAGTTTGCGCTGCTGTTCTACAGTTACAACTAACAACACAACACTTACAATCTTTCTCCCCTGATGGTCAACACAAACGTAATACACTGAGATTCCCAAAAGTATCAGTATGCAGGTTGACAAAACTTCAAAATGGTCTTCTAACAAACTAGAAGGCCAAGAGCTTAATGTTTCGTTATGTAGTAACTTTAAGGCATGGAGAACCAATGTTGTTCAAGTCGTGACCCTGTGGTCAACAATAGGTTACGCATTTTGGGGTCAAAGTTCAACACACACAAATATGTTAACTTTTAACATTTTTGATTTCTTGTCCACAAGAACTGGACCAATTTCATCCAAACATGGTAGAAGGCACCCATAGCTATTGGGGGTGTATCATATTTGTAAATGAAGGTGCTCGGCCCCCAGGGGGCATTTTGGGCGCCAAAAGTGTGGAAATTTGACAAAATTTCAAAAAGCTTCTTCTAATGAATTAGACGGCATAGAGCTTAATGTTTTGGAATGTAGTTACTTTAGGGAATTGATAACCAAGTTTGTTCAAGGCGTGATCCTGGGGTCAAAAAATGTTACGCACATTGGGGTCAAATCTCAACACTATATTTACAGCAAATATGTAAACTTTTTTACATTTTTGACTTCTTTTCCAAAACAACTAAACCAATTTCACCCAAACGTACAAGAAGGCATCCCTAGGGGAAGGGGTATCAGATTTGTTCAAATTATAGGGATCGGCCCCTAAGGGGCGCCACTAGGTGGCAAAAAGGGGAATTTGACAAACTTCAAACATCTTCTTCTAAAAAACTAGAAGGTATGGAGCTTAATGTTTCAGTATGTAGTAACTTTAAGGCATGAATAACCAAGTTTGTTCAAGGTGTGACCCTGGGGTCTTTTAAGGAGAGGGCTTTGATAATGTTGTTTCAACTTATGCCCAATCCTTTTGTTTAAATGACAATAAAATATATTTAAACTAAACTAATAGGTAACGCGTTTTGGGGTCAAAGTTCAACACTATAGCAAATATGTTAACTATTCACATTTTTGACAAGAACTGGACAAAATGTCATCATAAATTTTAAGAAGACATTCCTAGGGGAAGGGGCTTCATATTTGTTCAAATGATAGAGCTCTGCCCCAGGGGCAGGGGGTGGTCCGAAAGGGGAAAAGGTGACAAAGTTTTCTTCTTATAAACTAGATGGCCAAGAACTTAATGCTTTGGTATGTAGTTACTTAAGGGCTACATTTTGAGAACCCAATTTGACCCAGGCGTGACCCTGGGGTCAACAATAGTTTTACGCATTTCAAAGATCAACACTGTATATATAGCTTATATATTAACTAACAACATTGTTGACTTCTTTTCTAACACTACTGGACCAATTCCACCAAAACAAGGTTGATGTCATCCTTAGGGGAAGGGGGTTCAGATTTATTCAAATGATGGGGCTTAGTACCAAGGGAATGTCACTTGGGGGCCAAAATGGTGAATAGTTTATAAAATAAAAGGCCTAGTGCTTAATGCTTTGGTTTGTAGTAACTAAAGGCACATGGACAACTAAGTTTGTGCAAGGCGTAACCCTAGGGTCAAAATTATACAAATGCCAATCCAGATGAACGTTAAGGCCCGATGTGTCTCTTGTTAAAATCTACTAACGATAGGCTGATCTGTTTAATGAACTCTTGACAAATGTGTGTTGTATATAACAAAGTATATTGAGTTTAGAATATTACTCTTTGTTCTGTTGATCCTATTTCTTCTTGTTCTATGGTGTTAAGCTAGTATATACAGCGCACTGACTAAGTTGGTTTTGTAAAAGAGCGTCAATAAATCAAGTTTCTAGATATTCTTGCATTGTTAATGTATCAAGTTGGACGTTAAGGCCCAATGGGCCTCTTTGTTTAAGTGAAATCGCTCATTTTAATCTGATTTAACAGCATCGCACATTTTGTGTGTATTGTTCTAAGTAGACCAGCGTTGGAAACGTTGTTTGAGTGTAATTTAGCGGCTTTTTTGTAATTATTGATACTGTTTTGGTAATCATTTCTTAGTTTTATATATTTATTAACTGTAATTGTTTATTTTTATATATGTTAAATAAGCTTCGAACATTCTATGAATACTGGTGCCTTTGAGAAGAAGCTATAAAGGCAAGATGAACATTAAATCAACCTGTTTTAAAGCGACAATATTCTTCAAAATGATACATTTCAATTATCAAAAATCATTTACAAAGTAAACTCCAAGTTTAGAATAGAAATAACAGTTGCATGGATACAAAATGTGTTGTAATCGAGTGAACAATCGATATAAATAGGTTATTTTCCTGTTGATGCTGCCTAATTATTATTCGGCACCAAACAATATTGACCTCCGGAAATTACCGTATCCAACGATTAAGATGGTCACCTAAAACTATCGTTCACCTAATCATTCGTTCCCATGCTCATGTTGAGCACTTTTCACAAACACAATCCAACTCATGTCGTCAACAATCGCAAACTATGTTATACACATGTACGTGTTTATAAATGAAATTCGGCCTGCATACCTCTTTAAATTAATTAAATCTAATTTACTTCGCTCAACCGAACTTTTAACAAATAAACAAAACTCTCATATATGGTGACACAACCTGTCTGTTTTTTTCACGGGCTTGAACTGTCTGTGTTGGCTTTCAACCGCGATTCGTTTTTGTTGTTGTTAGACATGTTTTTTTTTATCAATTGAGCGTGCCATGAGGGGCATGGCTTATCTCCAATTAGTCTCTTTCATACAAAAATTGAATAAATCGAAAAAAATAACTGTTTCCTCCGATATTTTAATCCATTGTCGGTTGGCGAAGCAGTAGTACACTTTCTTACGAACAAAGAATTATTAATTATTCGTGTTTCTGAAGTTTCCAAAAAAAAAGTAGTAAACTTGAAGAGTATTACCGCTTAATACATTCGTGTCCTTCACAAAGTACAGCCATACTGTCAAAACACTAAGTACACATATTTCAGGTGAAGGTCGTCCCATAATGCGATAAGGCAGATAACACTAGCATTCAGTAGACGAACAATAGACTTACTCTTCATTTTAGCCATCTGCACAACAGTTTAAACCAGTCATCATGCGTACTGTTGCTGTTATAGGGGCTGGAGCCTCGGGACTCCCGGCAATAAAGTCCTGTTTGGACGAGGGACTGGATGTTACTTGCTATGAACGGACCGACGATATTGGTATGTATATCTTACGCAAAATATGTTTTCATGGCAAACCGAAAGAATTATATGACCATATTAGCCGGCATCGACCGGCGTAGTACCTCAGTGGTAGAACGTTCGCTTCCTGTTCCGGTAGGCAGGGGCTCTATCATTGGTCGCGTCAAACCTAAGACGTTAGAATAAGGTCATGTCGCTCCCTGCTCGGTGTTTCTGACTAGGAGGAGGACTGGTTGGCTCGGTTTCAGGATTATATCAGCATCGAGTGAAGTATCATGTCAATGTCTCTGCAGTGTGATATCAATGAAAAAACACTATTAAGTCGCCATCAATGCGCACTGTTACAAGCAGATACAATATCGATATGACGTAAACATGAGTTGAAGGGAAGTTAATCAGCAATAAATCAATAACACAGTGTACACCGATGTTTTATCTATATCTATACATCCACTTAAGCTATTCTTATCAGCTGTTGTCTTTTGGTATACCAAAACAGACTATCGCTATCCATCTGTTTCAAACCACAAACAAGGTTATACTTACCTGTGGTTTTTTGACGCGATTTTATGTTTTTTCTATGGTATTACTTTATATGTTGCTCTATTTATTCATTATTGTTTGACATTACTGATGCATACACCCATCCACATGGTCAATGACGTACAGTTGGGGTGCATTATTTCATTTTGATAACACAATTGTTGAATGACTGTTTTAAAAAGAATATAGCGAATGCAAAAATGTCTGCATTACGAATGAATGCTTCATAACCTAAAATAATCTATGAACCTCGTGCATTTTGTATGTAGAGCAACACTTGCCAACTGTGTTCCTATGTCTACTGTAAACACGCGGTTTGCAGACATGCATTTAGAGCCAAAGTGTCTGACAGTTGTACATAAAATAGTAACGTTGTAGTGGAAATATTTTAAGTCGATTAAAACATGCTGCGAACGGTAATCCTGGTATTCAGAATACGTAGTTGACATGGACGTTGTTTTGTGATAAAAACTTTTGTCCAACGATTGACGTATTTTACGTTCCTTTTGCGCTATGTAGATAACATGATATGCACAGGTTATCAAACACCAGTCATTTCGTTGACATAGCATATATCATGGTTGGTTAATCGTTTCAGTTTGCAAACAATAATCATACAATGGTCACTATTGTTTTTCATTTATGGCAAGCCAACTTAACACTTTTTCATGAACAAATAACAAAATAATATTTCTTACTTAAGTTGTATGTTACCACACTGTTGATCAGTGTGTTATCACTTTCTGTCATTAAAACGTTCAATGTGTTATCACACTGCATAAACGTCATACGAGGTCATGACCGCTGACGCCGTTATTTTTTCTTCATTTCTGTTTCACTAGAACAGAGGTGTTTTCCGTCGCTTGATGACTCAAATACAAAGGTTTGCGACAATCCATATACTAGACACTACTGCTTCTGTTATTTATATTATAATTTTCCAAAATTTTATAAATATTAAGCAGAAGTTGAAAATAAATCACGCGTTACGTTCTACCATTATATTTCCTGTCGTAGGGTGGTCGAGAAACGTTTCACACCTGTGACCTGCTCATTACGAGCAATGACACTACACTGCAGCAGTACCATGGTGTTTTAAGAAAAAAAATACTAAGTTTTAATTAAATGCGTTTGTTATGTGTGATAGCAGTTCTCGCGCTAGATTTGATTAGTTATGGCAAAGCCCCTAACAATTAAAACAATAGAATAATCATCTCGTGTGTTATTTACCATAACTGATCAAATTTTGCGTGAAAACCTCTTTATTCTGCATAACATATCTTTCATTCTGTATAATCTTTCTTATATGCTATATCAACGACATGAATGGTGCAGTTGAAGCTATAAATGAGATCCAAACCTTTCTTATGAAGGTCGAGGCCTCAACACACAAGTATTTAATAGTTAGAAAAAAAACCTTCTTAACATAAGATTCTGACTATTTCAATATTTTTGTCAAAAGCAATGAATTTTGACATTTTCAATATAATACTGTTCAAAGGAGGAATTTTTTTAGGAATCAAGACTTTTTCTCGTTTTAACGTTAACAAATGTAGCTGTCTACAATAGCCCTTAAAATATAATTTATACCTTGAAGATACCCTTAAACAACGTTTTTAAAGTCAATCGTATGACCTCATTAGACTGGAATAGAACGCATCTCGCATCTGTGTAAAAAGTGTAAGATTTTGGAGAACTAACCATGTATATGTGACATTCTTACGTATGTTATTGTTTACTTTGTGAGCGTTTCCTTCTTGCTATGTGTGTATCGTGCTATGGTGCTATGCATAGTAATCGTTGTGTTTATATACTAAAATCTTTATTTGAACAACAATTTGTATTAAATATTATATAACACGTTGAGTAGGATCTTTTCCCCAATTTTCCGTTCCAATCAAAACCAATTTCGTGTGGTCTTTTGCTACGAGTAAGCCTGATATGTGACGCATTGAACACTTGATAGGCTATGCCACAGGGGTTGTTTTCTTTTTTTCGCAGAGAAAATACTACAGTACAGTCCTTTTTTAGAATATTTGGCCTTGAGTATCATCTCACAAGTATGAGATGAGAAAGTATATTTGCAATTATGAAAAAGAAATATCGATGAAATGAAAAGACACCAAGAAAAGGAGGCATTACATAACGAATGTGAAATGGATAGTATAGACATTGCAATAAGATTATCATAAAATGCTTCACCGTCAGGAACTCCAATTTTTTTTTTAACCTAGCGGCTAAAACTAGTGAAGTTTGTCATTCTACCACCTGCTCTAATACAAAAATGCAACCTGAATCATGCCTCCGATAAATATGAACCACACTGGTTATACACCACAGTGTAGACAATGTTCTAAAAGGACATTATGCATAAAAGAAAGTAATATGAATTATTTAAATGCACTCAAATGCACAGTAGATAGAAGCGAATATATGTGTAATTCTGGGCATAATTAAAAAATGAGACTAAGATCCATATGTCGTGAAAATATGCTTTAAATCAAATAAAATGCATCAATATTTGATATAATTTGATAACAAATTTGTTTACAAGAGACATTTATCGTTTCTTATCTCAGTGTAGTGTGTATGTACTGTTCGTCTCTGTGTATACAGGATCATGATTATCTCAAATGCACACACATGTATAAGTTGGTCAAGGCAACTGTTTATCGGTGTTCTCGTTCCTGACATCACATACATTTAGTCGATGTTAAAAAATGACAATGACATTGACACGTACGCGTAACGCTGAGGTCATGACAACATTTAATAACATGTATAGACTTGCTCATTCCTCTTATAAAATCATATTTATCGGAGGCATGATTCAGATTGCATTTTTGTATTATTATAAAAGATGACAATTGAAAAAAGAGGAGATTGCATATGTAATTGATCAGATGCTAAGAAAGAAATACTTATTCTTATAGATGGTGCATTTCGTTTCAAATTATTACGATTGATGGGGTAATCAGAACGAAATACATTGACCACAAAACAACAGTTGCGACAAACAATTGAGTACATGCAGAATAAATAGACATTATTCATGACTACACAGTAATCCTCAAGACTAGACGGATTAAAGATAGGAATGAGGAGCAGCAAGTTACTGGGCGTTGTGATTAAATAAGTTGGGATCTCTATTTAATCAAGGGTTATTTACAATTTGCAATACAAATCATCTCCTTAACAATATACAATGTTATTCAACAATGCATAATATAGTTTGAACAGGAGTTATATGCACCCGAGAACAAGGAGGACAAAGGACAGTCAATTATTGTTAAGTACAATGTAATAATAAATATTGTCAACTTTTTTTTACAAGTGCTTGTTGTTTTTGTCTATCATCCTCTGCACCGTTCGACATTAGAGGCCTGTGTCGATCTGCTTGCAACCGTATTGATTCTCAGAAGACATATTCGATTGATACCGAAATTGGTCATATTAAGCTGTCACGGAACCAAACAGCACTTGTATTTCCCATCTACTTCTAGGCTACCGTATTTTGATATTTTTTTACAGTACTTAACAGGTACACTTAACAGCGCACTTGATTTTAAGTGATTTGGTATAGTACACGGCTGACAAACCATGGTCACATAGTTAGCATCGCTTGAACACCATTTTTAAATTTTAACTTGACCAAGTAGAGTTCATAAGGTCATAATACATGTAGTCTATCAATTGCTTCAATTCTTATGAATACAATTCCATTCAATATATATGATGCATTTTTAATAACAACTGTGATAATATATTAAAGAATAATGGATAGGACAACAATATTTGATGGAAGACCTATATGTTGAAATGCCCAAACCGTCTTGACAATGTGACGTCATATTTGACGCGCGTCGTATTCCCTTTTTGTTTTTCCTTTTTGTTAACATGTGTAGCAGGAAACGCTTACCATATCGCGAGCACCTGGTTTCGCTTCAAGGATTTTAATAGAAATTCGTGACGTTCAATTTTTGTTGATAAATGTATATTTGGTTCATTTTTGTGTGTGCGTCCAACGTTTTCTTATTGTTTTCCAATGTCCATGGACTTACGACCTTAGAATATCGTCTTTGTTTTTCGATTTACTATTTTATGTTCGTTCCATATCTTTATTGAATTGCCTGTGTCGATAGACTTTTCCTACATAATTGGTATTCTTTTTAAATTTTAACTCCATGATTGTTATCGTTACTTTAAGGTGGTCTATGGAACTACACAGAGAGTGTGCGTGCTGGGCAGGCCTGTGTGATGAAGTCCACCGTCATCAACACCAGTAAAGAAATGATGACGT
>JAUMGZ010209065.1:0-12062 GCA_032359645.1 Pododesmus macrochisma | reverse complement strand
TCACTTTTTTTTGCATGGGGACCAACTATAATCATCAGCTCGTGAATTTTACTCAATAAAAATTCAATTCTTAACTGGGGACACTTGCTCTTTTTTAACAGTGGAAAGGGTTGTCATACACCGGAATGACACGGAGGCATCGCGGCGGGTGACACATGTGTAGCTGGAAACGCTTACCATATCGCGAATACCTAGTTTCGCTTCTGGTTTTTTAATTGAAGGAAGTTCGTGATGTTTCTATTTTTAGTTATTATATGTATATATGGTTATTTTTTTTCTGTGTGCGTCCTACGTTTTCCTTTTCTTTGCCCATGTCCATGGACTTACGTCTATTGAATATATCGTCTTGGTACCGGTTTTCAGTCCATCTGGACCAACGTGGACTGTTCTAATACAAATCCCGTCCGTTGTCCTTCCGTCCGTAGTAAATTTTTTACATTTTCCACTTCTTCTCCTAAACCCCTGGACCAATTTCATCCAAACGTAGACAAATTTGACAAAATTTCAAAAATCTTCTACAATTACCTAGAAGGCCTAGAGCAAAATGCTTTGGTTTATAGTATCTCTAGGGAATGGAGAACCAAGTTTGTTCAAGGCGTGACACTCGGATTAAAAAATGTTTAAGGTCAAAGTTCATCAATCCATGATAAGTTTGTCTGTGACACATGCTGCAGCTATACCAGTAGGTCTGTAACATCTATGCCGTTTATAAGTTATATTTTCGTTTGTCTTTAAATCAAAAACAATAACAATAAATTTATAGTTATTAAGGTGTTTACAACATTTAAAATAAATGTTTTCTGTGGGACTATTTTACGCACATTCACGTGTCTTGAGCTAGAACGCGGTGCTTTAGCACATGCTGCAGTTATGCTCTCATGACTGAAGTTGCTCATTTGACGGGATTTTGAAGGGGATTGTCACACCAAATGAACATATTCAGGAAGAAATACACAGAGTTGTGGATTCCACTTCAAAGCATGTGTTATTATAAGTGATCATTATGTTTATTCGACTGGACACACATCAGGGAATCTACCAGTCAGTTCGACACACACACACACACACACACACACACACACACACACACAGAGAGAGAGAGAGAGAGAGAGAGAGAGAGAGAGAGAGAGAGAGAGAGAGAGAGAGAGAGAGAGAGAGAGAGAGAGATGACGGTTGATTAAACAGAGAGGCGGACAGATGGACAGAAAGACACTAAGACGGACTTAGAGGCAAACATATAAAAATATAAAAGGATGGCTACTAGCGGACAAACCAGTGTACCCTGAATGTTCCGTATACTAAGTAAAACTACTAACGATTAAGTGGAAACAAATTTAAGATTATCAGGGGAGGATTAATTATAGATCACATTGAACTTATAAATAAACTTACATCAAACACTCGTTTATCCAAATGTTTGTATTCATCTAAATCAAAGATCTCGGCTTTTCTCGTTGGAGGCACGTGGGGTGGCGGTATGTACTCCAAAGGGCCCGGATCCACCACGTATACACTGTGCGTTTCGGAAAATACAGCATTCTTGTGCATTGTATACGTTCCATATTGTATAACAGGCTCTGCAAGAGTCTACGATAAAATTGAAATCATATTGTTGAATTTTTATTTAAACGCAACATTCATAGTTTTAAAATCCTGAATTTGCAGTTTTTTTATGTGCTAAAATGTTCAATATCACCGTCTAAGAAATGTCATACTGTTTTTATCATGTTGCATGTTTCATTTCCATGCTTGTTTTCCATTACAATAATCAAAAAATGTATCATGCAATGAAGCGGTTGATAATTTAACGATAGCACATCAACCAGTTAAGTACATCGTGTAACTGATTTAATTAGCTATACAAAAAAAACCAGATTACTGTTAGGAAATGTGATATTATGGGGCCTAGAACAATCTAGTAAACTGCTTCTTACTCACACATTAAGTTAAAACGGTTTAATATGTGTGTGATCATTAGAAAAATAATACTCTTCAGTTGTTAATTTAATAGTATGTACTTGAAAAACTTTAAAATCTTTGCGAGAATTATCGTTCTATAAGATTTAGATATGTTTTGAAAATAAACGAAAAACATGATTCATTCATACCGTGCATACGAGAAAAAGATTTCTTATTATATTTAAACATCGGTTGTATTACTACTGTTCTCAACATGATTTAAAAATCCAAAATGGATGCAAGCATGTATAGGACATACTGACTATTTATAATTGTACTATTCGCCATGTCAAATATTTATTCAATACATTAACACATTTGTACAATATTGAAAGGCATGCTACACCTTCCTATCATCAAGGTGGGGGATTACATGTGCTAAGTGTAAGCGTAATATGCTGGAAACCAATATTTTGAAGAAGAAAAAATCAAAACATAATCTCACCTTCGGATCTTCTTTCTTCGTACGAAGATTCACCCGTACACTCGGACTGCATCCCATTTTATCTTATCTTTTGTGTTAAATACTTTCGTTTGTTTCCGTCAAATGCCTCGTGCGGGATCCCTTTCATAATCCTTTAACAAGGATATAATTCAAAGACTTGTCCCTGTAGGTCAGTTTGTATTGAGGCAGTCAGACCGTTCTGGCCTCGAATTAATATTAGTCAATTGATATCCGTGATTATTAATAGGTATATCGCATCGTGTTATATCTAACAATACCGTCTTTCATTCACCGCCGATTGTTTTAGTTATTAGTTGTACCATTTAAACCCGTTACATATAAAGATACACTTCATCAAATTTCTATGGATAACAAAAGCCGCCATGGGACGTTTAAATATTTTGCAGTCAGAGTTACGGACCATGCAGACCCAGCTATAGAGACTTATCGGAAACATCTCCACGATCTGTGTGTATAATTAAATGTTTCGGTACAGAAGGTCACCGCACAGAAAACTTACATTGTGATGTTTTTTGCGTTGAGTATATTATACTAGACAGGTCTACTCCCTCGGTAATCCAATTTGAAACAGGAATGCACACCCTTATATTTTGTAAACTTAAGTACAGCACAAATGGGGAGGACACCAGTCAAATAATAGTAATATTCTGAATAATTTGTTGTTCCGAATCGTTCACTACATTTCTTTGCCTGTTACTTATGTATCACGTGAATGGAAAAATCGTGCAATTAATATACTTTAGGTAACACGTGTCCAGTTGCATTCAATTATTTTCTCTTTTTGCGAATAAGAAGACGATCAGACTGAGAAAAAATAGAACATAAAGACGTTAGTTGTTTGCTCACCAGTACCGTAGAAGCAAATTAAACAAATGTATGCTGTCCCGTTAGGGCTAAGTTTCCTGTATCGCTCCTTCGATCATAACGCGAAGGAGCGAAAGCACTTTAGCAAAGGAGCTAAGAAGCGAAGATGCGTAAACATGATGGCGAAGGAAGGAAAACACAATGGCGAAGGAGCTAAAAAGCGAAGGAGCGAAAACATGATGGCGAAGGAGCAAAAACACGATTGCGAAGAATCGCTCCGTTGCTTTTTCGACCCTTATCGTCTTCGTTCCTTCGCTTCTAAGCTCTTTCGCAATCGTGTTTTCGCTCCTTCTCTTCTTCGCCATAGTTTTATCGCTCCTACACGTTTAGGTCGAGGTAGCGAAGGAGCAACTGGCCCTAACGGGACACAATACAAATGAGCTATTTCACAAGTCAGAGTTATTGATACATTTCCTACAATTTCAACATATTACATGTTTATTGTCTCATTGTTTTCGCGGCGAACATTTCAACTAGGTTTTATATTTGTCAAAATGCGAGATGATTTTTGTTTTAAATGTTTGATGAGTTCATATCAACTTCATATTCTTAAACTTATTTGCTTATCAAAGGATAGGGCTAAGTGACTTATACGCTGTAAACTAATCTTGAATTTTAATACAGGTATAGTAGGAAGAATAGTAACGTCATGTTGAATCTTAGGCACTGTAGAAACTAAAATGTGGACAATATGTTAAAGCTTAATCTTGTATAGTCATATTTGCTTGGTTTATTGCAAGGAAATGGTTTTTTTAATAAATATTTAAATTGCCTATAGATTGGAACCGGAATGTAGAACTTACACAGGTAATATAAGCCTATTACCTGCATAACACTGAAATAATTAATATAAAAAATATTGCTCCTCGTTTTTTGTTGTTGTAATAAACACCAAATAAACATTTTCAAAGTTTGGTCCTGTGAATCATATTTTTAAGTTCCTTCGACTGCCTTCTTGTCTCGTGCGAGAAATGAGAAGATTGGGTTGATTTAACTTATCTTCTTTTATTCCATTTCGACCAATAGTCCAGTCCTATAGATTTGTGTATATAAGATAGCAATTAAAGATCAAAGTAGAGCAATTATAGTCTGTTTTATAGCACAGGCAACCAGCAAAGGTAACTTCTTCACACAGGTAATTTTCTACCCACAGGTAAATGTTAATCTAGAGAAAACATGCTTTTAATTTCTTAAGTTTTAATCTAGGATTAGTTTACTAGCTTCAGGTATAACGTATATTTACTAATTTTTTTTATGAAAAGTAAAAAAAAGTTTATGATGCTTTCATAATATTATATGTGTGCATTTGAGAATAAATTGATTGGTAACCTACAAGTATCTTTTACACTATATATGTTAACTTATCACAAATCATAAAATCTAATAAAAGAAGTGAATATCTATTGATGTTTGAAGTTAATGTTAATCTAAATTTGTTAAATGTTCATATGTCGGAATGTTCTTTGATACACACAATTTCTCTATAAATGTAGAAGACGAGATGCTCCATCGGAATACCTAATTACATCAATTTCTCCCATATCTCTATATGTAAGACCGAGTAATCCATGCAGAACACCCATGCAGGATATCTCTGTCTTGCATTACGTGGTTTTGCTGTCTTAAATCACGGTCAGGCTAGCTGACTGCCGAGCTGTGCCCATCGAGATGGGACGTATATATTCTTTTTTAATATTTGTCGGCGTCTATGATGATTTACCTACAAACAAAATCCACGACATAGAAATATTCGAATTAAAGTCGATTAAGTAAATTTGTTTTAAAGAAAAAGACCACAAAACAGCTATTTACCCACTCCATTATCAATTAATCTATTTTTATTAAGAAAATCAGTTATTTTCGTGAAAGTGCTTTTTCATAAAGTGTACGCAACCCATTTGTGCATCCATCGTACAAGTTATCAATCTGCAGATAGAATCATGCAAAGTAGACAAGATTAATATACTGGACAGTAGTCTACTATTTTGTTTTTACCTCGAACTGTCAAATGACTGCTGAATCAGCAACTTTGGTGTACTTGAAAATATTCAGAATGCCTGTGTGCGCGCCGGAAAAAATGTGTATTCGGTTTATTAAATATATAAATAATTCCTGCTACTTGAAACATTCAGCTTTCATTTGCGTTTCATTGTTGATTAATTTCTCTGTGTACAACTGATTTACATTCGCCTTTGTAGTCACGTGATTTACTCTTTCACGTTGTGAAACCTACTCATTACTCTACCATTAAGTGGCGCCCTCTTTTGTCGACCGTGTTAATTAAACGCTGTATCCTTATACTTACAAACTATAAAAGCTGCTCGCGCTCAATGGAGCCCGTCAGCAATCTGCGATTATTGATTATCGCTTCACAGGTAAAACACTCAGGTATAATTGACAAATAAAAACTGAACTCTCTATAAAGGAGATCATAAAGTTAAATAGAAGAGTTGACAAATCTAATGGCTGTAGATGTTTTGATTGGGAATCACGTTATTGTGCGTGTATTGGGACGCGAAGTTGAAACTATTTCGATGTTGTATACATAAATGATATATACAGGTTAATTGGTATGTAAAAAGATTAGATTGCATTGAGTGGTATATTTAGCATGGTATCAAATAAGGACTCATTATCCAATCACAGGTAACTACGTTTTCCTGGTGTATAAAGGCAGTTCATTATTAATTTATAGGATTAGTTTATCGTGTTTTCGCCAATATGCTTAAAGCTGACGTCATAAGTTAAAATAAAAAGGGAAAAGGATAATAATTGTGATGGGCGTATCAACGTTGAAACACACTTTAATGTTTCATCCATATCATATTTATTCAGGTAAATTGTAATGCTTTTTATTTTCAACTTGAGAAGTCAGATTTAAATTTGTCCCGTGTGTGAAGCATGCCTAGTGCTAGTCTAGATGATCCTTCTCCCCCACTCCAATGTGCATGTCAAATTTTGGGACAATGGAATGGTTGAATTGCACCTGATGTGCGTGCGTGAGAGGGGATGTGTCATATAAATGTTTTTTTGCTGTACTGTTCCATTATGCATTGTTCTGTACATGTCGTTTTGTTTTGTAAAAAAAAATGAAAAAACTCTAGAGGTAAACAAAGAATTAAACACAAATAAAAAAAATACTGTTCGTTATATAAAATAATCTACAACTACAAAACAAAAGGAAAATTGCCAGAACTTATTGTCATTACGTCATAAAACCAAATCGTCGTGTGCATGATGGGATATATAAAACTTGAACTCTTAAAGATTAGAAAAGTTGACGGTATCAAGTGACTTGATTTTATGATCAATCATTGAAATCTACGTAGGTTCTAAAAGAAAACACTCAACCAAGACTGACAATGAATACCTTCTACAAAGCACATCAAATCCAGATTTTTCCCATGAGATCGTAAAATTGAAACTGAGCTCTACCAGTACTATAACGGCGATGATAATGGAAAAACACGCATCTAGATTGTATTATCAGATTCCAATGCAACGCAAACAAAATTCAACAAAGATATACTTTATGCATGTTGGTAATTTTTTAAATATAGTATTTGTTTTCTCGATTTTGATTTTGTGTTTTAAATGTGACAATTTTATCAATATTATCATATGTACATGGTCATTTCGTTTACTAACAAACCATCAATGATTCATCTACACTTTATATCAAATGATTTAAACTAACTTAAATGAACTCAAAGTGTGTATTTTGACTGTAGGCTCGAAACGAATCAAGTTTAGAGACGTCATCTTTCACCTTCAGTAGGCACACGTCACTCTTCACATGTACGTTCACGCGTTGTGTTGCTTCAGACGTGTACGTTGTTTAGTAAGTAAAATAGAATATATAATATCTGTCTAAACGTCAACCTTTCTTTACAAAGATGAATCATATTTTCTTTGATTCTAACCATCCCACATAGCATAAGTGGTTGAAATGCCAAAATTAGAAGAGCTAAGTATGATACACATTAACGATTGATAGTAGCCTTTTTCAATGACATTATCGACTTTTGATTGTAATGCTACTATTCAATGATATTATCGACCTTAAGTTAATGACGCAAGCGACCTTGTTTTGATTTTATTAGTTCCAGGTTTGTTTACATTGTAAATCAATACATTACTTAAGTGCTCTGATTGGATGAATGCATTGTGCTCGAGTTAACACTCCACCCGACGTAAACGACGGTTCGTGCTGTAACAGCACTCCATAATGGCTTGATAGCAATCTGTGATTTTCAGCACTGAGTAAATCTACTAATTAGTGCAATAAGTAACTGGGTAGGAATCATGATGGTGTTTCGTACAATCGTTTGGGTTACAGCTGAAACAAAACCATACTTTTTATTGTAGTAATTATGGAGGCCTGATATGGACGTATGCAAACTTAACGCGAGATTGGGAAATAGTGCCAGTACGATACTGGAATACGACATTACAGACGTACAGTTACACTGACATATGTTAACCTCAAAACGATGAACGAACCCGGATAACTGTTAACCTGCAACCTCAAACTGTTAACCACAAACCGTTCACCATAAACCAGTAACCGCACTCCGTTAAACCCAATCAACCGAAAACCGTTAACCCCAAACCGGTATCCGTTTCTAAATAACATCCACAATCTCGCCGCAGATTGTGTAAATTTAATATTTTATGGGTGTGTTTACGTTGTTTTTTGTTTACTGTTTTACCGTTATTTTAAGGTTTTGGTAATAAAATTATCAAGAATTACATCTGGTTAACAGTATGCTAATGTAGAATTGCTTTGATTGAACTAGGCCCTGAATGACCAATGACGCTGCTCACCGATGTTTTTAGTCCATCTGGACCGAAGGTCCAAGGTGGACTTTTCTCATACAAATCCCGTCCGTCGTCGTTAACTGACCACTGAACCATTTTTATTTAAACTTGGTAGGAAGTATCCCTAGGGGAAGGGGATTCAGGTTTGTTCAAATGAAGGGGCTGGACCCACAGGGTGCGCCACTAGGGGGTAAAAGGGAGGGGTTGACAAAATATCAAAAATCTTCTTCTAATAAACTGGATGGACTAGAGCCTTATGTCTTGGTTTGTAGTAACATTAGGGAATGGAGAATCAAGTTTCTTCACGGCGTGACCCCGGGTAGAAAAAAAGTAACACATTTTGAGGTCAAAGTTCAGCACTATATATATATAGCAAATATGATACTTTTTCACATTTGTGACTTCCTGTCATAAACACTACTAGGCTAATTTCATCGAAACTTGGAAGATGTCATCCTTGGGGGAAGGGGATTCAGATTTGTTCAAATGGCATGGCTAGGTACCCAGGGAGGGTCACTTGGGGGCCCAAATGGGGACAATTTGATAAAATTTCAAAAATCTTCTATAAGCTAGAAGGCCTAGTGCATAATGCTTTGGTTTGTAGTAACTTAAGGGCACGGAGAACCATCTTTGTTTAAGGAGTGACCCTAGGATCAAAAATATTCAAACGCCAATCCAGATGGACGTTAAGCCCCCATGGGCCTCTTGTTTGCTAGCGTCATAACCATAACGATTCCCTGATGACTAGCATTTTGGGCCGGTCGTTCATTGACCGTTAATTGATGTAGAGCTGTGCCGTCAACTACTCGTTTAGATAGTATACTTAATTGATAAATACTTTTAAACAACAGAATGTCCAATCAGAAATAATAATGTTGAATCTTTCGCTACCCCAGGGACAGATAACGTGTTTCACGTATCTATCGCCATGTATGATAATTGTCTCGGGAATTCCGTATCAATATTTAAAGTTTAATACAACGAACACCAAATATAGCACAATATGAAGTTATTCTGCCCAAGCAGACACCAGAATTTGATTTTATTCCAATTTCAAATGTTTTATGCGCATTCCTTGAAATTCTACACCATTATTTTACATATACAACGGGTTTAAGCTCCAGGAAAGTGCATATACATAACATATACAACTATTCGTCTGCGAAGTTTAATGCATATTTCAGATAATTTTTTAATAATTCAATTTAAATATGCAAACCTTTTAAAAAACATATCGCATGCAGAATTTATAAACATCGATGACCATTATTGATGCGATGCGCTGTATTTTACTCGGGACACTGAACAGAATAACACACGCAGTTTTATATATCAAACTCTCTACATTTAATATTTATATTCCAGTTTACATTCATTTTTTTATTGAATTTGTCAGAAAGAGAAAAATATATTAAATTTTCATTTTATTTGTACTATGCAACGCATCACAACACAGCTGACAAGTGAATATGCTGAGCAAAATTAGGTCAAAAATACTCGTGTTACCACTGCCACTACCCGACCTAATTTTCAGTGCCAACCTTAAAGTGTTTTGTTGCCACTTTCAGACAATAACTGTTAAAGTCAGCACATTTGTCTCTATATAGCTTATGTTAAAACTAAAAGTAAAATATCAAGATTTGTCTAGTTACCAACGCTATTTAGTTTGTAGCCATTAGCGGCAAAAACACAACTACTTATATATTTTTGTCCTTAACAATTGACGTGCTTTGTTAACAGTTTTAGCACAATGTAGCTTTTCATGATAAGTTCAATTTGAGTGTAATTACATACTTTTTTTGTAGACTCTGTCAAAAGTGTTCATTGCTAATGTTTGATTTTAATATAAAGAGACACACGGATGTTATCAATTGAATGCAATAAATATTTTTAAAGGGAATTGATTCTGAAGCTTAATCTGACACCAATCAATATTTGACAGTTACGAAAAAAATGCATATGATGCCTTAGTATAGGAAAGAAAAATTAAATTCTCCGTCTAATTCTACAACATACTGCCCACAATCACCATTGGTACCGGAAGTTGATATATTGATAATACACATATTGCCCTTTAACTTTATTAACTTCAGATGTTACTCCCAATTTAAGTTGATTATCGGTGGAAATGAACATTCCTAAACTGTGGTATTAATCATAAGTTGAAATTTTACTTGGCTAAATTTAGAGCGACCGTTTCAGACGCATGCGTATATTTTCATTTACCATTCTGTAAAAGTCGATTGCATATAACATACCAAGTCAATACATGAACAACACTAAAATAACATTTGGATATAATTGTTAATTATATGTTGATTGTCTGACGAAAACCGCGTGTCTGCGTACTGTGTTTTATTGTGCACATATATATAGCAGCATCCATTAGAAGTTGGTAATAAATTGAGTTCTATTCACATTTGTCGACAATAAAATCAATCAGTACAAACATTACATCAGAAGGCAACACAATAGGCGTAACAATACAGACGACTTAAACGTTCTACATCCATACACCGTGACGATAACATGGCACCACACAAAAGGAAGAGATATCTAAAATCATTTTAATTGTGATCCATTGATCTCATTATAATCGATTAACTGCGGGAAAATATGAAATTGTAATTAGATCCTTCGAAGAATATTCGGTCATGTGAGTTCTTTGTTTTATGTGTTTTATGTCTGTTTAAGGTGTATATTTAAACCCTGCAGTTTCAGACAGACTTGTATCTATGTTGTACAGGAACATCACGCCGCAGACACGTTGAAACGATCAGTGACTATTTTGGAAAAGTCACCACGCCTTTCGTTTGTTCGTTTGTTTTATTTGGGTTAATTGTTCCTTCAACTCATGTGTAGGTCATATTTAGACGGTTTCTGCTTGTGACAGTGCGCACTTATGGCGACTTTATAGTGCTGTGTCATTTAAAATATCATGACACAGACACATTGACATGATACTTTACTCGTCAAATTATCCTGACACCGAGCCAGCCAGTCATTCTCCTACCCAGAAATGTTAAGCTCTTAGAAGGGAGCAAGAAGATTGCATAATTTTGACGTACTAGGTTTTGACGCGGCCGGTTTTCGAATCCCCGTCTGAGATTCTAACACCAGCCTACCAGCACGAATCGAACGCTTTTCCCTTTGAGACACTGCGCCGGTAACAAGAACTGTACTTTTTATCTCTTGATTCATATGTTTTAGGTCAAGATTTTTCCGGAGTATGTTTTGATGTTAATGTTTCTAGCAGTATCAAAATTTATCAGGCCCATAAAACACCACATTCACCTCACAAAAAGCTTATAATTGTTTTATTATATCAATTTTATCTATAAAAGGAACGAAATATATTTGTTTTAGTGTAAAAATACAATTCATTCGGTAAAAAGAAAAACGCGAACAGACGAATGACGTAATGAAAGTGAAATTGACTGCGCAAAGCAGCGCGACAGGTCAATTTCACAATAAATTGACATGATCGGCACATGACGTCTTTTGTCCAATCAGAATCAAGCCTCATTGGCAGTCATATAATAAACGTATTTATGGATCTTAAGTGAAGCATTGAAATGGTTTTTTCTTAGAAACGCAAGCTAACGTTTGTTCTAACGTTCGTCACACGGTGATACGATAGCTTACATAGATATAGTTCTTGGTTACGTTCGTCACACGGTGATACGATAACTTACATTGATATAGTTCTTGGTTACGATAGACGTTGGTACGATAGCTTACATAGATATAGTTCTTAGTTACGTTCGTCACACGGTGAAACTATAGCTTACATAGACGTAGTTCTTGGGTACGTTCATGAAACGTTGATACGATAGCTTACATAGATATAGTTCTTGGTTACGTTCATCACACGGTGATACGATAGCTTACATAGATATAGTTCTTGGTTACGTTCATCACACGGTGATACGATAGCTTACATAGATATAGT
>JAUMGZ010209054.1:0-12062 GCA_032359645.1 Pododesmus macrochisma | reverse complement strand
TTTGCACAATTGGCAGCCTGCAAATGCCTGCTGTGTATATGACTTGCTTTAACTGTCCTTATCTTCATTTTACCTTTTAATACCACTATTATTCAAAATGCAATTGACCAATGCACTCAGGTGACCGTTAAGGCCCATTGGGCCTCTTGTTTATCCAATTTTTGTTTTTTGCACATACATTGCCCAACTTATTAGATGATTACATTATTTCAGTACTACATGTATATGAATATTTAAAACTCTGGGCACATAGATACAATTTGCTCTCAGTCAAGGTGTCCCTATAAAATCATGATGTCAAAAGACAAAACAGGCATATGAAGATTTACCGTTACCTATTTGATGACAATGTGCTATATTTGTATTCGTGAATAAAATAACAAAGTTGAAAAGACAATTAAAAATATTATGGTAAACAATCTTTGGAGGTTTTCAACATCAGCATAATCAAACCCACCCATCAAGAAATATTGAAAGTTTGCAAGGCATAAACACTGTAGCTCTGAGGTCAAGTGTTAACAATTGAAAGGGCCATAATCGGGCTATAGTTCCTACACCCATTTATAGTATACATTTGTACTACTATAATGTACTCATTGATATGTCATATTTTAAGTTAATTTTATATTATGATCTTGCATGGAAAACATATCTGAAATATTACCATATCTTAAGCATATTACACCTAAGAGATTAGAATATATGAAAATAATTTTTCTAGATAATTTACTGTAACCTTTAAAAGATTTTTAATCTTAAAAATTATTATATGTACATCGCCAACTTGCATGCAATTAAACATTATATGAAATAAGTAATTTCTGCAGTGATAATGACAATGACATAAATACACTGTATATTGCATGAGTTAACAAAACAATACACATCTATTTTAATAAAAAAAATTATCATTACAAAAAGAATTTTTTGGTTCGTCAGTTTTCTAAAATTTGTTTCTTCTTTTAACAGCGGGTGGCTCAACACGTCGGCAACAAATAAGAGAGATAAAACCGAAACGGAGGACCTCATCTCTTGGTCATGACCCCAATGAAAAGGTTAATATTGTTCATGGTTTAATTTAACCAACACTTTTACGGTTATATTTTTGATCAATCCAATTTTAGAAATACTAGACATGAATATTTGTGCATAGAAAATTCTTTAACCTTTATGTATCAAACTTTATCTATCTAGTGACCGCTATAATGTTTATGTATCAAACTTTATCTATCTAGTGACCACTTGTTTTATGTATCAAACTTTATCTATCTAGTGACCACTTGTTTCATTATCCATGAAATTTTTTCTTTGTAAATAATTCATCATTTTCACTACAAGGAACACTTTTTATGTTGCGAAATAATTAACTAACTTGCTGGTTGGTTAAAAATTTTCTCATAAGAAAAATTGCATTTATGGTGTTTTTGTAGGCCCAGATTTGTCTACAGTTAAAATTGTATCTGTATAATTATGTAATTATTATATATGTTTGTTTATGGCATTTTCTTAAAAATTAAAATGCCCATTGATCAACATAACATTTAACTTGTTTCTTTATTTGACAAACTAAGCTTCACTTCTCCTTGTTCGACCAGTCGTCTAGAAGGGTCCCTTGCTATAACTAACTTAATCCTTCGTAAGAATACTGTAACACACTCGAGATAAGGTGGCTTTTATAGAACAATGAATATCTTTATTTCCAACACTAGTCCAATCTGTTATAATCCGGATAGATCAAGTCGTAAAACATATCAACAGGTCAGGTCAGACTTGGTCAGCAAATCCTGTAACCCTGTCAGTCTTAATAATATGTCAGGGAGTTGTGTGACCTTTAAAACTCTTTAATAAAGTTAAACCATGTGTTTTATAAAACCTATAATTCTCCTTGGTTTATAACCTTTCAGTGTGTATATTGCATATCAGATTATCCTCGATTTTTAAGTCTCTTCTTCAGTTTTCATACTAAATTTATATTAGTATCAAATCAAAAATGATGAATCAACTGGTTTCAACTTAATGTTGAATCTACTTAATCTATTTTTGTATTTGGAATAATTCATATATTTTAGGACTGGATGAATTTACATCAGTTTTAATGAGGTGAAAAGAGATACAAGCTAGATATGCCATCAAATTTAAACAGCAATAAAAAAAGCATCATTAATGGCCAAAATAATGACAATGGCAACTAGATAGTACTGACATGACCAGTTCAAGTTGATAATAATTTGTTTGTTTGTTTGTATTAAGGGCTTATTGTCCGATCAACAGCTAAGGTCATTTACGGACGTGCCAGTTTTACTGGTGGAGGAAACCGGAGTACCCGAAGTAAACCACCGACCTACGGCAAGTCACTGGCAACTTTCTCAAACTAGCACGCCCGGGCGGGGATCGAACTAGGAGGTGAAAGGCTCTTATGATTACAAGTCGGCGACTTTAACCACAAGGCCACCGCGGCCCCAGAAGCCGAATAGAATTTAGTTAATTTTAACGCACGTTATAATTTCTTTGATATCGTACATGTATGCAGTGGTAACATTTTGTTTTGAATTTTTTTATGTAATGTGGTGAATATAAAATGTATCCATTTACTTGACTTGGTTATCTGAAAAATAAAATGAATTCGTAAAGCACCTACCAATCACCATCGCAATTTGTTTTTTGACTGATAAATTGGAAAAAGTTAAAAAGTAGTAAATACGAAAAACCAAGACGATATTCTAAAGCCGTAAGTCCATGGACAAGAGCAAACAAAAGGGAAACGTGGGACGTACACAATAATAGAACCAAATATACATTTATTAACTAAAAAAGCAAACATCACGAACTTCTTTTAAAAAATAAAAGCGAAACCAGGTGCTTGCGATATAGTAAGCGTTTCCTGCTACACATGTGTCACCCATCGCGATGGACCCATTCCGGTATATGGCGACCCTTTCCCCTGTTAAAAAAACATATGCTACATGTATAAAAAGATGAATATTTTTAAATCAACAATTATTTCCTCAATTTACCATATCATTCCCCAACATCTTAAAAACACAGATACTTTTATTTCCAGATCTATCTTTAATTCACAATATATATCAATCATACTGTTACAACCAAAATGAGTTTACGCAGAGATACGGTAGCATAATTTTTGTTAAAGTGATCAAGAAAGAATATAGGCCTAGGAATGACAGTTATGACACGTACGGAGCAGTCAGATATGACACATAATGTGTCATATTTTTCATTGGCAACAAATGTTCAATTTCATATTTAAGGTATATAAGAATTTTCCCGTCGAATAAAAATTATTTTTTTTATCTCTGAAAAAAAATAATATATATGTAATAATATGTTTTATCTTAACTTAACTTCTACATGTATTTGTCACGTGTTATCAATAACAGTAAAGTACATTTTCCCATGGATTTATCCAGAGTACCCGTAAATACTTTGTTATACGCATTTACAAACCAATTTAATTGAAATTCAAATATTCGTTATAAGTATATAATATGATTAACCTTTTTGTTCACATTCAAAAACGTAAACTGTAGCAGTATTTGAAAAAGATTATATGGTTTTATGTAAAATTGAATTAAGGATCATCAAAACATGGTACAAATTTGCCCAAGTCGGTATGGTTTAGTCTCTGAATGCTCACTTTTTGAGAATTTTTTTTCTCTTAATGCCCACATTGCTGGTGTTTTGTTGTAATAGGTATTATACTCTATATTGTATATCTTCTTACCTGTATTTTACCTTTTTACCTGTACAGGTACAATGTATGCATAATACACCTATGATTTATTTGATTTCTCTCTGTATCTCTTTATATTTATTTATTTACTTGTAAATATATGTACTTTAGCTCAGGATTCTAAGTATGATTTTATTTACTAAAATGTATTTATTATTATAAAAACAAGTTTTATATTATAAAAGTATATATATATAAATCTTTTTTCTCACATAAGTACACATATTTCAGTAATTAGAATCATACTTAGAATCCTGACTTAAAATGTGCGCGCCTAAGTTTGCATTCAGGAAATATTTACAACCCCTGTCTTTCCTGGTGCTGCAGTGAAGGGATGCTTTTTTCATTTCACCTAATATATATGGAGGAAAGCCGATTCTCTAAATATCTTAATTAACAAAATATGGTCGATTGTTTTTGGTGGTCTGTTTACATCTGGCTCATTTACTATACATTAAAATGTTTACAGTGAATCACGGGCGAACCGCGCGTTTACCGTTATCTATTGATAAGACCGACGAAGTTTACTTTGACATATGAATAAACTCACAACCTCCTTTCTTCGCGTTCACGTGCACATTTTGTAGTCAAATTACTTCTCTTCCTGTCCAATCGTTTAGTTTTTCTCCCTTGGTCTTTTGTCACAATATCCGTGAAATATTCTGAGAGCCCTATTTAAATAAACAAACAAACATGTAAATATGCGAACTTATGTCGAATTAAAGTTTAATCTCAATGAAATACTACACCGTTGACGCAATTTAAGAACAAAAGAACAAAAAATAGGAAACGGAGCCAACGTACAAACGGGAAACTCAGTATTATCCGGAAATGACGTTATTTTACCATGGCGACATACGTTGAAAGTTGTTTGAAATGCGCCTCTGCATCGAACTACTTTTTATTTTTACATTAGCGCTTGGAAATGATGCTCTAGGACAAAATCTGTCAGCGCATGGAAATGATACCCTAGGCAAAAATCTATCAGAGCACGAAAATGATGTTCTAGGAAAAAAACTATCAGGTAACGAATATTATTTGTTCTATTCTATATAGATCTAAACGTACATGTATGGTCTGGATTACATATCTTTGAATGGGAAGTAAATATATGTCACCGGTGTCGGGATATGTACGTGGTGTGATTCGTTCACATGGCATTGATATACCTCTGTGCGGCCGTATATAGATCTATACAATATATATTTCAAAATTAAATAATCTAGTACAGCTTTATATATAACTGAAATATATTATCGTCTACATGTGTTTCAGGGTTGTAATCTTTGGAAAACCGGTACAGTAGGGGACAACACTTCTTTCTGCCACATACATACATGTATATTCACTGTACTGTATATATTTGCCGATTTGCTGGGGACTTTGTAATTGAAATTAAGTAGGATTGCACAAATTTGGGTTGGTGTGGGGCTGCGGTTATCACTGTTGTGATGTAGAGAGAACAACGAAAATTCCTCTACACCACAATAGTGAATGGTAGGGGGTGGCAATTGTACCCCGCAGGCCCTGGTTTTGTTTTCATTTTCTCATATTCAATTTCCCTTGAGCGCCAATAAATGGCTGTATTTCTATCTATGTTAACAATTGTGTAGCATCTTCATTTTAAAAAAAATCGATGATACTGAGTAAACAAACACAACATATATTAACATCACTCTAAGCTAGAAATACACCACACTTGATTCAACCCTGTACATAAATGGTGTATATATAATATATCAAAATCTTATTTTATTCAAAGAATCAGCAAAATGGACAAATGGATTCTGGTCTCAATGGAGCGCATGCTCAGTGCATTGCGGTGAAGGGGTAAAGTTTCATTTTTGGAACTGCTTCTCAACTGGAAGTAGTAATCAATCTTCCGCTTCCTGTATAACATCATTATATGAAGTTGAAAAATGCGCTGGTCTAGACAAGTGCTCAGAAACTGATACTATCGCTGAATGGACAAACTGGTCAATATGCTCACATAGGTGTGGTAATGGCGTGAGGTACCGACAAAGAACGTGTAAAGATAAGCCAACGTGTACGCCAGTTGAACTTCAAACTTGTGTTGAACAAGATGAACAATGTATTGTACACTGGTTACACAAGGGTAAGCTAAATTTATATATGTGATACGTATACGACATTCAGTTTAACTGTTCTTGAAGTACAGACTTAGTCGAATGCAAAATTCTTAGGCGAAATCCTTCTTACACGTTCTACATCTTTCACCCGCCTGCATAAATCACTACTTACCTGACTGTATAAAGCTCTTCTTATCCGACTGTATAAATCTCTTCTTACCCGACTGTATATATCTCTTCTTACCAGCCTTTATAAATCTCTTCTTACCAGCCTTTATAAATCTCTTCTTACCAGCCTTTATAAATCTCTTCTTACCAGACTGTATAAATCTCTTCTTACCAGACTGTATAAATCTCTTTTTACTAGACTGTATAAATCTCTTCTTACCAGACTGTATAAATCTCTTCTTACCAGACTGTATAAATCTCTTCTTACCCG
This sequence comes from Pododesmus macrochisma, assembly GCA_032359645.1. NCBI lineage: Eukaryota > Metazoa > Mollusca > Bivalvia > Pectinida > Anomiidae > Pododesmus > Pododesmus macrochisma. The sequence continues at coordinate 5,782 of JAUMGZ010209054.1, read as the reverse complement.
ACAGCATGGGTATCGTCGTACCCCAAATGTCTTTATATATATTTAGTCATACCCCCGCTTGCATTTATCTCTTCTTAACCCGCCTGCATTAATCTCTTCTCACCCGCTCGCATTGATTTCTTCTTACCCCGCCTTCAGTAATCTCTTCTAACCCCGCCTGCATTAATCTCTTCTTAAACCGCCTGCACAAATTTCTTCTTATTCCGACAATACATTAATCTCTTCTTACACAGTCTTCATTTTTGTTCTAACATCGCCCTTGTTAATCCTTTCTTACACTGCCATCGTAAATCCTTTCTTGCACCGCCCTCGTTAATCCTTTCTTACACCGTCCTCATTAATCCTTTCTTGCACCGCCCCAGTTAATCCTTTCTTACAACACCCTAGTTAATCCTTTCTTACACCGCCCTAGTTAATCCTTTCTTACACCGCCTGCATTAATCCTTTCTTAAACCGCCCTCATTCATCCTTTCTTAAACCGCCCTCGTTCATCCTTTCTTAAACCGCCCTCGTTAATCCTTTCTGACACCGCCCTCGTTAATTTGTTTCTTACACCGCCTGCATTAATCCTTTCTTACACCGCCCTCGTTAATCCTTATTTACACCGCCCTCGTTAATCCTTTCTTACACCGCCCTAGTAAATCCTTTCTAACACCGCCCTCGTTAATCCTTTCTTACACTGCCATCGTAAATCCTTTCTTGCACCGCCCTCGTTCATTCTTTCTTAAACCGCCCTCGTTAATCCTTTCTTACACCGCCCTCGTTAATTTGTTTCTTACACCGCCTGCATTAATCCTTTCTTACACCGCCCTCGTTAATCCTTTCTTACACCGCCCTCGTTTATCCTTTCTTACATCGCCTGCATTAATCCTTTCTTGCACCGCCTTCAGTCATCCTTTCTTACACCGCCCCCGTTCATACTTTCCTACACCGCCTTCGTTAATTTTTTGCTTACACCGCCCTCATTAATCCTTTCTAACACCGCCCTAGTTAATCCTTTCTTACACCGCCTGCATTAATCCTTTCTTAAACCGCCCTCGTTCATCCTTTCTTAAACCGCCCCCGTTCATCCTTTCTTAAACCTCCCTCGTTAATACTTTCTTACACCGCCCTCGTTAATTTGTTTCTTATACCGCCTGCATTAATCCTTTCTTACACCGCCCTCGTTCATCCTTTCTTACAACGCCCTCGTTAATCCTTTCTTACACCGCCCTAGTAAATCCTTTCTTACACCGCCCTCGATTATTCTTTCTTACATCGCCTGCAATAATCCTTTCTTGCACCGCCTTCAGTCATCCTTTCTTACACCGCCTTCGTTAATACTTTCCTATACCGCCCTCGTTAATTCTTTCTTACACCGTCCTTATTAATTCTTTCTTGCACCACCTTCATTAATCCTTTCTGACACCGCCCTCGTTAATTCTTTCTTACAACGCCGTCAGCAATCCTTTCTTGCACCGCCTTTATTAATCCTTTTATGCACTGCCTTCATTAATCCTTTCTTGCACCGCCTTCATTAATCCTTTCTTACACCGCCTACATTAACCATTTCTCAAATCGCCTTCAATAATCCTTTCTTGCAATGGCTTCATAAATCTTTCTTACGCTGCCTTCGAAGCTGTGCATTTTATTAAGCAAAGTTTTTGTTTGTGAGTTGAATTAAGTTAAACATGTATCCTTTGTCATTGATATATAAAGAAAGAGAGAGAGAGAGAGAGAGAGAGAGAGAGAGGTACCCGTCAGATTGTTTTGACCTTTATTAACCGAAAGCTAATTATCAGATATCAATTAACACGTTCTTTCCTTTTTTCTTTGTTGTCATAATTAAAGAAAATTGTTTTCTCTAAATCCATGTTACAGATCTACCAAAGACAGATAATGTGACGTCATCAATATGTATGAAGGACACGTTCTTGATCGTAGCTGCCATTGGTATCGGGTGCTCACTGCTGTTAACCGGAATTTTAATTTTGAGGAAGCGAAGGAGGAACGAAATGGCGTACAACAAGTTAACATAAAGAATTGTTGTTAAATCTCTCTTTCTGCTTGTTTGTTTGCTAATATATATATATCTACTCTCTCTCTCTCTCTCTCTCTCTCTCTCTCTCTCTTTCTCTCTCCTTTCCTGTATGATAATAATATAGTCCCATGGACAAAGTTCGCAGTTCCATACATGCGCAGCGTATCAAAGGGGGGTAACCAGTCCAGTTCTGCCCGTGCCTTGTACATGAAACAAGATTGACTTGCATCATTGGATTTAAATACGGGGACAACTATATGTCCTTTCCTCCGTCCAATCAATGGATTGTGTGTCATCCTGAGCAGAAGAAATGTGATATTAGGGAATCACATTTAATTATGAATATGACTTGATTTGTACATTTTGTTTAATGTTGGGGAGAGGGTGTTAGTATTTCTTTCGATTGAAATTCATAGTATTCAACATAAACACCGAATGCTTCATGTATTTCGAGTATTAACCATGTATTCATAATTGACATTGAAAAGCGTCGTTTTAAAGGAAGTGTTCGCTAGTTACTCTCATTTGAAAGATGAAGTCCGAGACATACACAAGTAAGCCATTGTCCAAATATTCCTTTGACCCAATTTTTAGTCTCCAATGCATGGCAACAATACAATTGTTTAGGACAAGGGACCACGTTCACATTTTATCAGAATGTGTGGACACATGTGTTTTATCTACACATTATATTTTAGGAAAGCGGTCAAATTCCTTCCACTTTTAAAGGGCAAGGGGGTCGGAAGATGCTAAAGAACATAGGCTCTTTACAAAAAACAATCACGAAAAAACAGTCACCCTGCATTTTCTATCTATATCGAATTTGCTATATTAAGAACATAATTATATACTATGTAAAAGTAAAATCATTCCCTAACAATTAAGATTTGGATTAAAATTGATAAATTAATGAACATTCTCAAAACGCCAACCTTTTAAAACTGTTTTCAATTTTTACTCAAAATCTAAAGTATAAAAACTCTAAAACTCTTTAGATTTTAAAACTATTGAGCATTACATGAACCTTCGTATTTAACTGAGATACTCATTCTCCTCGCGTGAAGCCATGTTGAGGGTTTGCTTGTTTTTTTGGGGGGTTTAATGTCCGTTCAACGTATGTATAAGTTAAATCGAGACGGTGTCTGCCTGTAACAGTGCGCACTTATGGCGACTTTATAGTGCTTTCTCACTGAAATATCAAAGCCGCAGACACATTGACATGATACTTCACTCGGTCACATTATCCTGACACCGAGATAGCCAGCCCTTCTTCTACCAAGAAATGCTGAGAGCTTAGCAGGGAGTGAGAAGAATACCTAATATTAATATTTTTGGTTTTGACGCAGCCGGGAATCGAACCACCGACTGGGATCCTAACATTAGCATATCAGCACGAAACGAACGCTCTACCCCTGAACCATCGCACCGGTGTAGCCATGTTGAGGGTTTGCTGTTTCTCGCATTAGGTTTATAATACACATTGAATGCGTATCTCATAGGTAAATTAGTGTTATTGTGCAATATTCGATTTTGTTATAGTATAATATAGGAAACGAAAATGTTCCGTCTTATCAAGTTAAAGATGTTGTATGTCAGTATAGTGGCAAGAGTTATTCCTCTTGGTGTGAAGATTTCTGCCAGCCGTCGTCTATGGTGTATGAAACTCATTGGGGACAGACATTTTGCAATTTTTCTTCCAGAACACATTTACGAGAGAGAGAGAGAGAGAGAGAGAGAGAGAGAGAGAGAGAGAGAGAGAGAGACTGACTTATCTATAAGTTATTTTGTGCTCCTGAAATTTCCATATTCAAATCCGAATCGTAATGACAAAAGACCTTTGACAACTGACCATTCTGCTTTGCAGAGTGTCACAACTACGCCATAACATCTATGTATATCCATGTACACAAGTGACGCAATGAACAAATAAAGAACTCGTATGTAGAACACCAAAAACACGGCAATCAGGACAATGCCGTGTAATTTCAATCAAATGATGTTAGTTTCTACTCGTACAATATGAAAACCTTCCAATATTATATTACTCGGTGTCATACCACTGATTTTGTCGTCTGCTATGCGTCGTTGATTGATTTACATTCACTTATAAGTTTGACGGAATTGATTATATGGAGTCTTCGGTCGAGAAGTACCCATGTAACATCGAGATGCAAACTTGCAAACTGAAACAGGTCACAAAAACATATGATATCTATAATATACGAGGCAAACACCCTATACTCTTTGTTAGAGGATTTTGTTCAAGACTTTCAGACCTAGCTACAAATCACCGGTACGGCGGCTCAGAGGTAGAGCGCTCGCTTTGCGTTTTGGTTTGGAGGGTTTCGATCCCGGCTGGATCAAACTTTATATGTTAAAAATTATGTTATCGTCTCTCTTCCCTCTAAGCGCCCGGCATTTTTAAGAAGAAGAAGGACTGGTTGGCTCGGTGACAGGATAATGTGACCGAATGAAGTATCATGTTGATGTATCTGCGCGCGTGTTATTTCAGTGAGACAGCACTAAAAAGTCGCCATACGTGCACAATGTCACAATCATACACCGCCTCGATATGACCTAAACACGAATTTAAGGGACGTTAAACTTCAATAAAACGAACGAACAAACAATATCTTACACAGAGAAGTTCGTAATGCCCAGCTACAAATAAAACCGTCATCAACGCACACGCATGACAAAATGAATTTAGAAAAGACAAAACTTAAGATCACAAAATCAAACTTGAATAATTAGTCATGTTTTGTGGATGATAGAAAATGAACGCCATGTTAAATACACAAGAGACAGTGTTGCGTGTTGTGTTATGTTCATTAACGACTCTTTTTTCTTATCATATGTACATTGTATAATGTGCACGAAATCTGAAAGTCTGAAAACGATCAATTAGATTCGACTTCAGAAACGCTTATTGTCTACTTCTTGATCAAAGGTAGGACATATGTATGTGAAAATTAATTGGTGACATTGTGGTTAATAATGTAAAGTGTGGTGGTTAATTAACAATGTTACATACACAGCACATTTCTTGGCTTCATTCTGTTTAAATGATGCAGTCCTCGTTGTTACGTTCCGATAATGCATGTGTACATATATAATGATAATACTTATTAAATTTAACACATCTAGTTGACTACGTACAACCTATATAGTTTCGTTTGTGTTCGGTAGTATTACGCTGGGAAGTCGTAGAATTACGAATATGTAAGGGTAGAACTAAAAGTGCGCAAATCCAAATTGCATTTGTTTCGTTACAAAAATCAATATATCATCTTTACATCTTTATTAGTAATAGGATAATATTACAACTGCCACGTTTAAGACGTAAGGAAAACTTATTTCAAAAGGTTTCCTTTTGCCGAAAGATAAATGAAATACAGTCAAACCTGTCTATAAAGACCTCACAAGAGACCAAAAAGTGGTCTTTATATAGAGGTGGTCTTTGTAAACAAGTAACAATAAGTGTAATAAGACTTCAAGGGACCTGATTTTAGTGGTCTTTATGTATAGATGTTCTTTTTATAGAGGTGGTCGCTATAGCAGGTTGCACTTTTATTTTATTGTATGAGACAAAACGTCATATGATATAATTATTAAATAATAGAAAGATAACGTATAAGATCTGACAGGTTTTAAGCAACGCAGAAACTGAAACAAAAATTAAATTTTAATAAAAAGAAATCAATGGTATGTTAAAACGAATCCTTTTTAGTCGATATAAATCATTTTTTTTTTTACAAAAGT
>JAUMGZ010209043.1:0-12063 GCA_032359645.1 Pododesmus macrochisma | reverse complement strand
TTATTTTTGTACGACATCTGATAATCAGTGCTGCGCATTGAACATGCGCACTCGAACTAGAGTCGGCCTCCTTAAGCACTCAACATTCTTGGAAGGCGACGAACTGGTTGACTCGGTGTCAGAATAATGTGAACGAGTTCAGTATCATGTCAATGTGGCTGCGGTGTGATATTTTATTGAGGCAGCAGTATAAAGTCGCCATCAATTCACAGTGTCATTAGCAGACACCGTCTCGATATGACGTAGACATTTAGGGAACGTAAAACCTCTAATAAAACAGACTTTTCCTTTTGTGTTCTTATAAGAGTTCACATGCGTGAGTTATTCGTCTTGATCAAATGAATGCGAATTCAAACCAAGTAAAAGCTGACGTCACAAGTGAAATAAAGAAATAATTTTAACATGACATTGTATAATGCCAATGACAACGCAATAAACATCGCTTAATTTGTGTCTTCAGATTTATGATAAACATTCAGATCTTTGGACAGATGTGCAATTGTTACCATACAATTATTTGAGTTTTTTTTTCACTTTTCATTTTATTTCAGCTTTTAAAAGTGAATTGTCAGCTTTAAGTGTCGCTATGTGTAAGCATGCAACAATAGACTGGTATTCGGCCTTAATTCCTTACATAAATAAATGGTCAGCAATTGTGTTTCAAGCTGCTATATTTCTTTTGCAACATGTCATCAATCTTTAGAAGATATTTTTCTTTTCACATGAAATTTATTTGAAATTGATCAGGAGGTTTTTAGATAATTGCATTTTCTCTACAATTTTCTCAAAAGCACCAAGAAGGAAATCTACATACGGTTTTTAATATTTGTCATCCGTGTATTAAGGAATATTTTGGAACCTTTTTGCACAATATTTTAAGAACGTAAACTGTTTCATAAATCTGAATTTAATTTGTTTAAAATAACAAATCAAAGTTTTTCAGAAAACGATGTGGTACATGTAACAGGTACTTTTTAGTTTGCCAGAAAATGCTTTCATTTATGAATAAACAACCTTGATACAGAATATATACATTTTTCATGCAGCCTGTCGGCACACACAAGTATGCCTTAAAACATATCTCAAGTATATCGTCTGCTAAACGATTGTCTGTTGTAATACTAATGACACATAAAGAGGTACGCCACAGACATGATTCCCAATAGATATTATGTGTTGATGGACCAGCATCATACAGAATAAATTATCTCTATCCATTCTGATTTAGTCGCTCTAAGGCCAAACAAAATTAATACTGCGTTTCGCTAACAGTTTTAAAAAAAATCAGGGTAGGTAGGTAGGCAAATCTTTTTATTTTACTTTAAGTTTTTACATAGGTTATATAGAGACATGGGTTCTGACTTTAACAGTGCTTGCCTGAAAATGGCATACAAACTTTTAGGGTAGGCACACAAAATTAGGGTCCGTAGGGTTAGTAGAAACACAAGTATTTTTTTCTTTTGGCCGAACGATAGATGACATCTTTCCCTATAAAACAATCGACCACCTGTTGTGTAGATTTACAACTTAATGTTAGAAATATTAATCTTATTTTTCGCTTTGTCAAGCACGCGCTTATTTACAATTTATTTCTATAGTCAATATTGCAAGTGCATTAAGTTCGAGCCCATACATACATACTTCAGGACAACACTTACCACTGTCTTGGTGGATCAGAAGGAACAAAAATTACGTAATTAATGATTCCCCAATTTAAGAAAAAAAATCCAATCACATATTATTGATGCGCGGCTATGCATTTTGTTAATTAAGGTATCTCAAGTAACGTGTATATATAAATATATGCTTTATATCGATACAAACTACTTTCTCATAAAAATGTCACAAATTCATGATCATCATTTTTTGAATTTAAAAAAATTAAAAGATTTTAAAAAAAAATCACATTATAAAGGGAAAATAGAAAAGTCAATGGGGATTATATCAACAATGACGTAAGTTAATCGACTTCAAAGATTCGTATCTGCAAATTCAAAACAACACGACCGTATATAAAATGCAGTTACCTTCAGTTCAACTACATTACGCCAAAGTCACCGTTCAAAGATTTGTTTTAACAAACCATACCTGTTGATAGAGTGTTTGTTACATTTTGTTCACCCATGGGAATATTCTTGGTATTGAGGAAGTCATTAAGATTTGCCATTGTTTATACAAACTTGTGCTTGCATTTTTAATTAACTTACGTAAAATGCGGACGTCTGCTCGGAGAACGTGTTGATATTTACTGAATGTTTCTTAATCAGATGTATTGTATTTGTGGCTCTATATAACCTATCGATTTATCAATTTTACACAAGAATATGACCGCCTCGTTTGACATCGGGCCTATATGTAAGCAGTCGATAGCAACAGGATAATTCCTAACATGCTTAAGTTTGTATATCAGATCATAAACAGCACTGCGAATTAGGTGGTTCTCATCTAAAAATAAGTGTTTACAAACACCACAAATGTCCACCAAAGACATGCAATATTCCACAACGTTCACGTACAAGTCACGATCATTATTCTTTCTTCGCAAACAGTCATTTGACTGAAGCAAATATGGCTAGTTACTTTAGAACAAAGAAGACAATCTTGCAATAAACTAAGACTTACAGACATGTCAACAAATCTTTATTTTAGCAACAGATATACTTGGACATGCCTTGTTTATTCAGTGAAAGATGAAATAATAAAATCCGGGACCAGAAAGCGTTTAATTTTTTACAATATTTTGACCAGACAAAGCTAATCTCCAAACAGAGGCTCTACTTTCGCTTCTTTACAGTATGTTTGGAGATTGAGACAAAGCGCATCTACCTGTAAAAGAAGTCGTTCAGTAGGGCATGTTTGTTTACACAATACATAAACTTCTGAGCATCACCATCCATCATGTCTATAGATATTTGTCTCTTTAAGATACATTCTTCCCCTCGGGAGTGTCTTTCTTTCCATTTCTCCTGTGATTTCTGCATTAGAGTTTCAAACCCATTATGTGATTAAACGATCCCCGACAGAACATTCAGTAGTGTATAATCTATATGCTTTATAGCAGTGATTTGAATTTCAGTTCTGTGTAATATCTCGTCTCTGGCACTCGCGCCTTGAGAGCCAAATTCATTTCAAAATTTTGAATCTCAGATACTAAGTGGTAACACAGACACTCACAAATGCATTTCGAACATTCTGGAAGAGAGACACAGTCGTATTTAATGCTTCTTTCGGCAAATTTTAAAATATAATGTAACAAAGATACACGTATTAAAGGGAATAATTGCTTTTAAGTCTAGGCCTATCATTTTTTCTAGTTTCCTTCGATCTGAAATCTTTCATTAAACCGATACGTATAATGTTCCTGAAAACTCCAAAAAGCTTTCAATAATTAACGTAAAAAAATACCATATGGCCGAATGTGGGCAAGCGATATTACGACAAGAGAACAACATGAAGGGCGGCATTATGCATACACCGCTAGTAAAACTGCAATAAATTGATTGTTATAGCGAAATTTGATTACCACTTCGAGAAAATTAAAACAATTTATAACTCTTTTATTAATAAATATTTCAATATTTTGTCATATTAATAGGTGTAATTGCTTTTGATGAATGTGACTGTGCAACCTCAAGAGAAACTCAAGTTGAAACCAAGCCTGAGAAGTTATACTACAAATGTACACTTGTTCTCTTACGCTCTCAATATGCAATGCTCAGAGGGTTGTGAAATGCATGCGGTACTGAAATAATGCATACTTTGAAATGTTGCAAATTTCTGTGGATTCAAATATGTTTCGGGTTTTTCAATGTGTGTCCTATTTTAATGCATTGAAGATTAGTCTACATTTGCGGTGGTCTGTTAGGCTAATTATACTCAAGACGTTAACTTCACAATGACGTGGGAGCAATCATGAATAGAAAGCGGAAGAGAACGCTTCAATTAATAATCGGGATCTCTCCTGACTGTACCAATGCATTTATAGTAGAGCGCACAAGAGCCCCGGATTATGCTAATGTATGTTACGCGCAATTTTAACGTACCATTCCAGGAATATCCGGGTCAAATGTCAGCTCTAACTTTTGCATGGGAAATCCCGTAAGGATGGTCTCCAGACCAGGGCTTTTGCTCACATGACATATGTTTGGTGGTACACAATTATGTGTCGTTAATCACTTTTGACTTAAAAACAACAGAAAAAGGGAGTTTAAAACGCATATAAATAAATATTTCATTTTTGAAGCGAGTTTTCTTAGTGATGTTGTTTATAATATACATGTTCATCTGTTATGTTTGCAACAGTTAAAAACCTTACTTTTTATGTTGCTTGAAATCTTTTCGGCTAACAATTTCTTTATATCACCCCCTTCTGTAAATGAAAGTGTTTCACGCCTGCCTCTTTAATTTCGTTGTTAACAACGAGCTCCACATAGGGAGCTACCTATGTCGTGATTGCCGTCTTGATACGACGAGGAACTATTTGTCACTGCCGTTCGCAGGAACGACAAAGACAGAAGAGTTCCGAATAAGAAATATATTACGGGTTTTCTGACTGGTGGTGCGTTCCGAGTGGGTTACCGATTTCTTTTTCGCTTATCATCACGTGAGCTCAGTAGTTTACGTGTTCGCTTCGTGTGTGGAAGGTCGAGGGTTCGATTCCCGTTAAAATGTGGCAATCGACTCGCTCCTTACTGAGCGCTTTGCATTTCTGGGTAAGAAAGTACTGGTTGACTCGGTTTCAGGATAATGTGCTTGAGTGAAGTACCATGTCAATGTGTCCGCGGCGTGATGTGTTAGGGAGCAGTTTTATAAACTCGCCATCAGCGCGCACTATAACAAGAAGACAACGTCTCGATCTGACCTAAACAGTTGTTGAAAAGGCGGTATCCCTCAATAAAATAAAATAAATAAACAAACGAATGAACTAACCAGTGTCACTCTTACTCCATTGTGTTATAATGATACGACAACAAGACAACACGTCATAACGCGATAACAGCAGGGCGACATTACGGCATAACGACAGAAAACTGCGACATAACGACAGAACGACAAAACGTGAACGGCAATTACAAAGCTACTCGAGTCGGTGCGACAAAAGCAAGATGAAAGAACTAGGAACATCTGTAATTTATGACATCTGCAGTGATCATTGACATCTATAGTAGTTGAGGACATCTTAAGTGGCTGTGAACATCATCAATGATAAATGACATCTGCTATGGTCGGCAACATATTCAGTGATTGCTGCCGGGTTTTCCAAATTATGCCCATGTAGACTAGAATTCGACAAAATTTCTTTCCACGATTGACTATAAGGGATGTCATCACCGCTTTATACTGACATGAATCTCCACACATCTTTATTTACTATGTATTCAATATGTATATTTTCGTCATACTTAGTGAAGAATGTTCACATGTTAAGACGAAACCAAACGTTTTTCCAAAATTCAAAGAATTCGTCCATATCTATTCCTGTGCTGGAAGTTTGTAGTCACAGAAAAAATAAGAACACATTCGCATGTTTAAATGAATAACTCTTTTTGTTTTTAGAGAAGACTGGAGTTTTTCTCAACTATGTTTTTTAAGAAAATATACATTAGAATGCTTTCGACAAATTACCAAAAAGAAAAGTCGAAAAGATTGTAAAATATTAAAGCTCTGTATAAAATCAAGACCAACCATGCACTAACATTGAACGACGACGACGTTTTACTATAAGTTAGCAACACCGATAAGTTGCATAACCAATTTATAAAGACACTATGCGTTGAAAGCTTGAATCTATAAGTTACATACTTACCACATAGAAACAGTAACTCCGTCAAAATAATCTCCTTCCTATACATTTGAACAACCTGAAATACACATCGCGATGAAGAAACAGTTATAGCAACGTGTTGATGTCCCAGGAACTCGATGAGTCTGCACGTTAAACCCCATTCACTCTGTAATAAGTCTCCGTACGTAGAACTTTGATAGCGTCGACTATAGAGGTCTTCAATGCTAGTTGATCAATAGTATCGCCGTGTTCTATTATAAAATAATCATATACCAAGAAGTACAAACGTTTGTGATATATAAGGTACAACAAATGAAGATGACAATATGTGTCTTCAATATGTGTCCTGTTTTACTTCACCACGAGACTGGCGACCAATTACACTAGTGTTAAAAAGAAGGAAAGAAAACAACTTAAGAAAAAATTTAAGTTATGTATAGTATAAGCAAATGAAAAGAAAGAAAAGACTTCAAAATACCTACACAAGTTTCGCTTACATCGTTGGCATTTAATATTTCTTTAAATCAAGCACAAACTGTATTGATTAATCCGTCCTTTAATCACACTATGCTGAAGATAACCACCAATTACTTCCAGTGTCAACAAAACGATTGGCCGTGTATTGTCATAAGACCTTTTTGTGAATGTTTTTATTTAATTTCAAGGTTCATGGAGTATATAGCTTGCTTATATACAGTAATAAGTTTAAGTATAGGGAAATTGTATAGAGCGTTTAAATATACATGAGTAAAGTATAATAAACAAGCGCCATTTAAGCTTTAATGATCGACTCGTATTGCCTTTTTAGTATGTTGTTCTGTACGGTTTGATTGTGAAAGTTAATTGACGATTTTTCTTACAAGACGGCACAGAACATGTCGTTTTAAAAGATTAATCATATGATCGCCCGAACTTAGTGGTTATAACATTTCAGATGTAAAACGAATATTTATTTCACCAGAAATTCTTTGAATTTCCATTTCATTAAACTTAACATGTCGTCAATAAGGATCAGCTCGTCTTACACCATGCATATGTAGTTATTCTTACAAAAACAGGATATAGTAAGGAAAAGCATCCAGATATCTACAGTAAACAGACTATGAATATGATAGCTTGGTTATAAGCCGAAATTGATTGATAATGATGCAAATCTTCTTAACTTACCTTTATACCGATACCGTAAGAAAAAAGTAGCATTCTATAACGAGATTACGTGCAATCAGAGATGATCTTACGAGAAATGTGTTGCATCTTACCTGGTCAAATTTCCTTTCAAATACAAAAATACATATAGATATCCGTTGATGAATTCAGCTCGTGACCATAAGGACAATATCTAATCTTTGTTCAGCATTGTACATGCGTTCTACGAAAACGTACAAATATCACGCGTTGGTGCCACTTTGGATATACCAGATATGCTGACAGGCTAATTACTATAGGATAAAATGGGATTATCGATAGGTTTAATAATAAGTTAGACCTTTGATATCATTCTAAAAATAAGCATATCTATTTAATAGTTGATCTCTTTGTCGTCGAGAGTACATGCGTACTTAAATCACATCTTATATTGGAAGTTGATTTTGCGGACTTGCTCCAACTTGTGCACACGATCAATGCATCTTGCGTTTTTGTATGTAAACGATGAATTTGTACACGTGCGCATGAACTTAAACAGTAAACCCATTTTATCATAGTGTTTAAAGTACAGAAAGTCTGCGTCATGGCGAGACATATAAGGGCAGATTAATTAAGCTTAAATCAGGCCAGCTTAAGACTTTTAAGTGCTTTCTTACAGAAACATTGTACCACAGACTCATTGATACAGTTCACTTCTCTGACTGCCATTGAAGCAAGTTTAACGCTTGACATCGACAGCGGTCTGCCGAGTTGTAGAAACTCCGACTTACATGTCTTCATTCTAAGGCTCAACCAGTCACGGGGCATGTATTAAAAATTTGAATGTGGTTTAATCATTTACAAAGCCTATGGTTAACGTAACGAAAGTATTAAATACGAAAAGCAAGCCGATATTCAAAAGACACGAAACCGTTGACATAGGCAATTAAAAGAAATACGAAGACGCGCATAGAAAAAAATTTAAACTAAAAGGAACTATCACAAAACTTCTATTTAAAAAATAAACTAGAAGCGAAACCAGGTTGCCGTAGAGTAGTAAGTGTCTCCTGCTACACATGTGTCACCCTCCATGATGTCTGCGTCTTAATTTAGTATATGACAACCTTTTCCATTGTGAATTAAAACGTACGTCACTACCAAAATCATGCACTGATATCGTAACGGACTCTCAAAAGGAAAATGAATAGAGAATGCGAAATGACAGTTTTGTGTTTTTTTTCTTGAAATATATAGATTCATATTTTCTATTTGATTACTCAATTACTTTAGCAAGGGAATACAATCGATGCAATTGACTCGTTCATTTTGTAACGTGCCAAGGTGCTTGTGGAAGTGTTTTACAGTGATTGATAAGGTTCCGCCTTTTAACGGTAATCAATTCCTTTTTTGCGTTAACACAAACGAAATCCACACTGCAGAATACGACAAATGCATTTGAGATTATGATTAAGTAAACACTATAATCTTTATTAATCCAACTTTGTCTGTTTATGATTTGCATTCTTTTGCAAAGTCAGTGAACCTGCCTGAATATTTTGACTTGTGACACAAAGAAGTTTGGAGAAAACTGAATAATAGCTTAATCACGGCGAATCACGACAAGATAAGACAAATGGGTTACGTCAAATCTTTACAGCTTCACTAAAAACAGAAAAAGTTCATATGTAACTTTGACAGAGCGTCGCCTTGTTGGGCTGCGTATATGTCACCGCGATAGCTATGTCACGCAGAGGTTCTTTTAAATAACTAATCAAACACTTGATCTTCTTGTGCCGAGTACAATCCATTGTAGCATTAAGATAGAGAGCGATTTTATACAGCAGTGAAGTGACATTTACCCGATACACTTATTCTATTGATGCATTTGCTAGATAAAACCGAGAAACAATAAACAATAGCAGAATAAAAACCAAATAAGCGCAACCTTAAAATTGGGATTCGAATATGTTGAGCATCATAAAGAATTTAATTCAAGGTATGTGAACGCGTCGAGAAAAATAGGGACAGAGGTGGCAAAATAAAAATGGAATTTTCGCGTTTCAGTGGATGTTATAACAGTTACTGTTCTGTAAAAATATTTAATCAACTCCAATTCCACTTTGTTATTGAACAACGCAAGAGAATATAATTACGTTATTTCATTTTGGCTTTTTTTATGAAGAATACAATATGAAGTCATAACATTGAATTTTAAAAGATTATTGTATTTTTCTACATTAATTTCATTCATAATTTTGCTTCTTACAGTGATGTACATTTCTCACATAATTTGTGTGTTATCACACCAATGCTACCAAACTCAATGTGTTATCACAATGCATTATTCGCCATTTGATTGGATCGCAACGTCGTCATACGAGGGTCATCTCTGACGACGCAATATTCTGCATTTGAAATTGCAATGTTTTGCTCGTTTCGTGTTTCAAGCACGGGATTGGCGACATTCCATATACAAAGCACTACAGTTTTGGTAATTCTTTTTCTGATTTTTCAAATAAGCTGAAACATATAGATAACGTGTGAAGCTGCGGCACTATATTTCGTGTCGTAGTGTAGTCAATGAAACGTTTCACGCATTTGATCTGCTCATTTTGATATCACAACGAGCAATAATACAACACTTTTGCCGTGCCATGGTTTGTTGCGAAAAAAATACTGTGTTTTTAAAGGCGTTTTATTATGTGAGACAGCAGTTCTCGCACACGATTTGATTATTTATGGTAAATAACACATTCGATTATTATTTTTTCCAATTTTACTCGACAGAGCCTGGTAAAGTCAAATGAAATCATCTACTTTTTTTATACAAGTGCGGTCTGTTTTTGGAGAATGCTGCACTCTTTCATTCGTCTGGTACACACCTAAGTTGTTTCTCAACACTACACTCCACTACGATATGAAATGGCTCGTATATATACTTACTGTTACTGGTTTCGTAAGCATTCTGCTTTTACCAGTCATCGCATTAGCACTTATGGCTCTTATACGATGAGTTCTTTTACGTGCCTGACAGACACGGGACCGCCATTTTAGTCCCCATCCGACGGACTATATGTTGGCTAGCGAAGATGAAACTTCCAATACACTACATAAAACGATTGTTCGGTGTCTTGTTTTACGTCGTTTGTGTTTATGTCACATTTTATGTATTCTCATTGGATACTTGATATCGCGTTTACGGCGAATAACAGAACTCTTCCGTGATGGAGGCACGATTTGGTTTATTACTGAGGATCGACAAGTAGTTAACATGGCGTTGCGGGCGACACAGCTAGACGTGGCACGTATAATCAAAGATGAATTTTGCGAGGTTTAAGGACACATAGAATATAATTTTACAAAATATGCAAAGCAGAAAGGCTATACTAAATGCAGACGAGTTTGATATCTTATGGGATGAAAAGAGAATCGCTGGCAAGATATATATATTTCTCCTACGATCTTTATAGGTTATGTCACCCAGGTGAGGTTGTTGGTTTTATAAATTTCTTCTACGATCTATAAAGGTTACATCACTCAAGAGTGGTTGGTTTTATAAATGTATCCCACATGCTAGATAACACCTAACGCCGTTCCTATTGGCTGAAACTTGAATAGAAATGACCTCACAATACCGTGACCTCTCACACGAACGATTAACGTCGTCTCTACGCACGCGCCTAATATAGGTCATTATTTAAACGGATATATGTACCTATTATCTAAAGAATTTTAATTCGTACGTTTATATTTTCAAACGCAGCGATCAAAATGATTATTACTTATTCCTTGTTCGTGCCTGGATCGATATAATTTTCTGTCTCGTATTCATACACAGACGTCGTCCCCAACGGATTAACAAACGATATATATACTGACAGAAAATCGTAGGAGAAAACGGCACCACAACTTGTTACGATTGGATATCCGGTTCTTATCTCACTCTCGTTAGCTAATTTTCAGATTTAAAAATCTGACTTGTAAAATCTGAAAACTAACTAACTCAAGTGAGACCAAACCCGATATTCAATCATAGCTCGTTTGGGAACCTATATATATATCTAAATCAGAACTCGTTGGGGAACCTTTATTTATCATATATATATAGGGAACATGTGAATTGTGACAAAACACACAAACTTTTTTTCAATGAGTTAAAAGACACAATAAAAGTCAAAATATATAACATGATCATTGTGTGTGACCATTGTACCGCTCCTGATTCCTAGTCGTGGTGATGCCAAGTAAACACGATGACTGACTTTGATGTATGCACAGCATAATGGCTCGTTGGTGTTACAAGTTAGTTGTGTATATCGGTCAATGTATATGAAACTTAACATGCAAACATTTTGTATTCGATTTATCAACACCATTTATTGAGGCTTTTCACTTTGGAAGGTAACATCTGTCATCTTGTTTTGTCACCACATCAGCACTTAGACAGCGACAGGGCCACTAGTTGATATTACATAGTGATTAAAGTATATAATGTGTTGGTAAATCTATATCTAATTCAGACTAAAACAAAGCACATGATGGAAGGTTTTAACGAACATTATAAAATTGAATATAAAAGATAACGTAATTATGCAAACACCCACTCACGTATGCAAAAATCAAACACATGACAAAGTCTATCTTATCACAACAACTTTTGGTGGAAAAATCCTTAGGCCACGATTGTAACATTTTAAAGACCAAAACAATTCAAGATCAGACGACCTTGATTGTGAAAAGACGCAATGTCATACTCAATATGGTTGTCACCACACACAATAGAGTTGTTGCACGTGACGTCAACGGTCCGCCATGTTGGAAGGCAAGCCTAGATGCTGTAATCAATATATATTTTGGAAAAACAGGGTGTAGAAAATGTGTGATAAATCCGTTATGCATGCACATAATTTTATGAAATTAATATATTTGGAAGGAATTAAAATCCTGCTTTACAATGATGTTAAAGAAAAAGTATTTTATGTGTATTTGAATTCGAAGCGACTGTGTGAATATAGCCAAATTTAGTCAGATTATATAGTCAACACTCGCAAGTTGCTTGGCCAGTAGCCCATTAAATCTATGGTGTACGGATAGGGTCAAAAGTATCTAGATGCGCTTATGCTGTATATTTGTAGCAAAAGCACATTTTAAAT
>JAUMGZ010209032.1:0-12064 GCA_032359645.1 Pododesmus macrochisma | reverse complement strand
TAAGTTTGGATGAAATTAGTCCAGTAGTTTTGGACAAGAAGTCAAAAATGTGAATAGTTAACATATTTGCTATAGTGCTAAACTTTGACCCCATAACGCGTAATCTATTTTTGACCCCAGAGTCACGCCTTGAACAAACTTGGTTTACCTTGCCCTAAAGTTACTACATACCGAAACTATAAACTCTAGGCCTTCAAGTTTATTAGAAGAAGATTTTTGAAGTTTTGACAAATTGTATGGAAAAAGTTGGTAGGTTTGTTTCAGGATGAAAAATAGAAAATTACCAACTATTCTGAAAGAGTCCTGTTCTTCAAAAAATTATTTTTTCTGTGAAACAAGATAAGCTAGAAGTAATGCTGTACAGTATTAAATGATGCTAATAAAAGTGTCAACTGCCTTACAGCTTTCAAAAATTGAAAAGCAGAAAACGGATGGACAGAAACATGAAAACGAAAACAACATTCCACATACTTTACATTGCCAAATATCAGTATCTACACTTATAATGCTCTACATGAAAAATTAAATATGCTATCGTAAAAAACAGTATGAATAGGATCAACAGAACGAGAGGCATTGACAAACAAACAATAACTGCGTCAAACAATCGTGTACTAATTAACACTGTCATAACGTAGTAAATACAAAAATATCAAGCTGATATTTAAAAGACGTACGTCCATGTATATTAGCAAACAACGGGAAAACGTGGGACACACAAACAAAGAACACAAATACAATTATTAATAAACAGGAATCATCACGAACTTCAATAAATAAAAACGAAAATATTTATGTAATAATTACATTTTTATATTTACAATTGACATTGTTTTCCTTTGAACGACACTATTTATTTTCCTTTCAATGACACTGTCTGTTAATCCATATGCTAAGATTATAATCAACTATACGGCGTCATAATTGAATGCAGTACGTTGGTCATTTGTTTTCTGGTTGTCAAAGCCAATGGAACCTTCCATTTGATGACGGGGTGTTCGTTTTTGAATTTTAAAAACTGTTAGAGCAAATCTATTTTTATAATTGGTGAAAGTGTTACAACAATTGTAAATGTAAGAAATTACTTTCTTTAAGTCAAATGTGAATATAAGTCAACAGATTTGGCGGTTATTTAATGACCGACTCTACAACGAACAATGCATTCTGCATTTAAGTATATTATGCACCATTCAACAAAACCAAGGAACATGCCTTGTAAAATTATCAGGACTGGTGTATATAAGGCCGCGTCAGTATGCAAGTAACTGTCTATGATTGGTTAAAGTTCGTCATATCGATGTCAAATGTTTTGAAGGTAACATTCAAACGTTCCATATGGTGTGTTAACTTTAAACGTAGACGAGTCAGCCATTGTTGATGGATATATAACGACCAACTCTACAACGAACGATACAACCTGTTATTAATTCGCCATTCATCAGTACGAATGACCATGCTTCATGAAAATATTAGGTGTAAATAAGGCCATGTCAGTACGCTAGGATTTTGAACTGTCAGCATTTTACAATGGTGTGAAGCGACGAGTTCCAATTAAGGTAAACACTGGAGTAATGTTTCAAATTAACAGTAAACTATGTTGAAAACTCAAATCGTAATGACAAATCAACTAACTTACAGCAACATGACCGGTAATAAGTACGTCGGTTAAATGTTCAAAATGGCGCTCGAATGCCTACGATAGTGTTATTATGAAAATTCACAACATTAGAACGGAGTTTATGATAGAACGCAACACAATGTGAACAATAACTTTAATGGTGCGTTGTATTCTAAATTTGTTGCATGGTTAGTGATTTAGAAATATTTTAAGTTGTTTAGTCATTCTGTTATCGTCACTTCGCCGTCATGCAATTTTCAACAGCCCATTGTTGTTAATAACGCAAGAATGTCATTACTTTATAGTATTATTTTGGATATGGTTTTCGTCTTGCATTACCATCGTGGTTTTAAGTCCACTACCTCTTTTATTTTGGCTTCAGAGCTTTGCGTTTTCAAGGTCTTGTCTAACCTAAATTCATTTTGATAACGGTTTATGTTGAGGTTGGTTTCGGCTCAAGGGCGAGGTTCTCTCGATTTAGCTATAATTGTTTGTTTGCAATAACCTCTGTTCTGGTTATCTCATTTCTTCCTGTTTTTGTTTAAGTAAAACCATATTTCACTTTCTTTTCATATCCTTTGGATTACTGATGTTTAGATCACCTGAACCTAAGGCACAGGCGTTGTTCGTCCGTCTTCGTCCGCCGTGCGTTAACAATTACATTTTTGAATTTAAACTCAAATACTGATAAAGGGATTTCAATGAAACTTCATATGAATGTTCAGTACAGGGTCCTGACCAAGTGTTGTTATATTTCAGACTGGTCAGACATCTAAGACGGCCACTGGCGGCCATTTTTGAAAATCTGTTTTCGGAAAAAACAGTTATTGCCAATAATCTTAGAAAGTGTAGAATTTTTCGGCAAATTTTCAAGGTCGCAGGGCCAAAGGTCATGGAAACATCGGAAGACAGAAAATGCTCATTTTCTCAAAAACCGTAAACTTTTTGTATACACATGAATTAGAACGTTGTAGGACATACTGTGAAGAATATTATGAAAAAGTTGCAAGGTCACAGGGTCAAAGGCCAAGTTCACCGACACTTCAGAAGACTGAAAATACTAATTTTCTGGAAAACAGTAGACTTACTGTATGCACATATGAATTAAAAGAGTTGTAGGAAATAATTTTCCTGGTCTCTTGGGTGGTTTTTATATACAGGTTTGATTGCAATTTGAATTGAGGTTAATGGAGTGTTGCATACTAAATTCACACCAACAGCTCCTAAATTGCAGAGTTATATATTGCCAAATGTTTATTATCTGTATGTAGACCATAACTCGTAAAGATGTGTGACTTTGATTACTCAGGTGACCGTTAAGGCCCAATGGGGCTCTTGCTTGTTGTTGTTAATCTTGTCCATTCAAGTGTTTGTCTGTGTATTGTTATACTTATACTTTAGTATAACCTGAACCACGTCAATTAGAGAAGCATGTACTAACCACTACCAGACTAGTCTGTCGTATCCGTGCCACTTCAATATACGTTTTTCCAGACCTGTGCTAACATTGCTGAACTTAATTACATATCATGAACATTTTATTTATGTTTTAATTGTTGTTTTATGTTCATGTTTCTGGTTTTGGCTGGGTGACCGTCCTAATTCAGTACACATAGATAGCTAGTCTCGGTGATTGGTGTGATGTCAAATGATTTCGTTTTATTCTGGTTCTAAATCGTTTGATGCGTTATTGTTGGTTTGACAATGCCTCTCGTTCTGTTGATTCCACTCATCCTGGTTTTTTTTTATTATAGTTATATCCGAGTAAATCCTAGTGTGTTAACTGTGAATGGTTATACTAGTGGAAGAGGTCAGTTGAGTTTACAGTGTAATTAATAAAATGTTGGTCTTGCAGGTTGCCAATCAGAGACCTGAGATGAACTTTAAGGCCATGACCATACTAGCATAGGCAAGTTGATTGGAGTTTTCAAATAAGAGTAACATTTGATTAGACTTAAGCATCTGTGTGCCCCGTATCATTGATCAATGGGTGATTAATGAACCATGGTTTCACTACTGCCCTAGTACTATGCTAATTGCACCTATGTAGGTAAAAAAACAGGTCTATGCGAGATGTTTTCACAGTTGTAATTGCCCCTGTACCTTAATTAAAAGAAAAGATTATACATGTACTCACATATTCCTCACTGAGTCACTCAGTATTAAGATGTCTTTCATTCAGTACGCCAACATCCTTTGAAAAGAAAAGGAAAAGGGCTGTTATAAGTTTAGGTGAAAAAACGTGAAATAATAGAACGACTTAAAAAAGCGGGGAAATTCGCTGACGAATATGATATTGGAAAATAGATTATGAAGGATATTCAATTGTGATAAAGAAAATAACTTAAATTATATAAGTGGCCTCCCAAAAGTCATACTCGACCTCATAGATGTCACGTGACCACACATAGATTGATATCTGCCATATGCACGAATGTAGTACCTATAGAAATTAAAATATCTGACTTTAAAAATAAAAAAAAACAATTTTATTGTCCCAAGCAACAGACGGATACAAGTGATGGGGAGGACTGGATTACAATATAAATACAGATATTAATCAAAACATGCTAAATGAAAATTATATATATAATAAAAAGTATAAAGATTAAGTTAGGACAATTGTACATTTCTACAGCTTTGTGTACAATGGTATTTTAAAATATTGTTATACAATTCATCACATTATTATAGACTATTCTATCGGCAGTTTAAAGGGCGACGCCATATTGGTGTCACGAAATCGCCGCCATTAGGGTGTTAAAGGCTTTACATTCTTGTGTACCGCAAGCATAGCACACTGTATTGTCTTACCTGTCACATTATCATCGTCATTTACGTGTCATTGAACACTTCAGATAAATGTTAGCAACTAATCATACACAGGAAATACTGATTACATAAAAGTAGGTTAATGAACGGCTACCTACTGATGTGGCTGAGAGGTGTGAACAGTACCCAAATTTGAACATTTAACCGACAATAGCAAACAAATAATTGTTGAGAAAAATTAATATGAAAACGCATGTATCAAATTTGAATTTTTTCTTTAAAAACAACGACAATTGACTAGACTAGTAGATATACGTTAAGTCACCACGGAGATTGTTTACGATTTTCTAAATGCAGGTTATTCTCTTAAAAAAGTAATAATGTTGTTTCAGAATTAAAACTCTCAACAGTAGATGATGAAAACAGCCATTGTATAGAAAGTGTTCAAATGCGATGAAGATATTAAAACAAATTATTGCACCACAACAAAATTCGAAATAGAGTTTTTGAAAGAGCAGCATTTTAATTCAAATTCAAATAGTTTATTAAAGCCTCACTAAATGTTTTATAAAACTTACAAATAAATATTTAGATCTATTGATCATGACGGAAGTGATATAATAGCATTTGAAAAAAAGAAGACATCTTCAATTTTAAATGCATATTATGTATGTTTAAGTGTGTTTGTGCGTTTAACTGATATTGTTCAATATGGACATTGCTCCTATTCCATTATATAAAGTACTTTAAATCACGATTGCAATTATTATAATTAAACATAAAACTAATGGAACTGGCTTGTGAAAACTGTTGTTGTTATTATTATTTTCGCATTTAAATGGGTTGTTAGTTGACATTTTGTTTAAGCTATTTAATTACCATATGGCCATATCCTGATTTGTGAAGAAGTTGTTACAACATTTGTCCCCGGTATTTTACAAAATATGGCGTAGATATTGACAATTTTATGTTTTTTAAATTGACTTGGGTGTTGCATTAATATTTTGAATATGCGAGTCTACTAAGTCATTGCAGTTTTAATGTAATTTCTTACTCGCACTTTTCTTCATTTCAATTTGATTTAACTGTTTAATTAAACATTGTTTCATGTGAATTACTTTCACTATCAAAATATCTTGAAATTAATTATATGGAAGTTTAAAATCACCGTGATGTTGCTACACACATTCCATTTACCTTCGACCTGGCTTTAAGAAATATGCATGATTCCTATAGATTTGGACATCGCTAATTTGTGTTTTTCCTCTTTAGTTTTTCACTTTTTTGTACATGGAATTGCTTCAAAATTCCTATTTATTTACTAAGACTTTGTCTTTGCTTTTATTTTTTAAAAACAATATAATTAATATACGGTAAGTTGCCAGTGAATATCGGACACACGTGCTATTAGGTATATAGATTGCGTCTACCAAGAGCACTCGTCGCGAGGGTAAAACAAATTTCTTTCAGCACCTTAATGGCGGCAGCTACAAATACACCTAGTGGGAGGGGGAGATAACTTTGTTAAGAGTTGCTTTGTAGCGGAATGGTCTATTTAAAGATTTTATCCAGAGTAAATAATTATTTTAACTGAAGAGAACATTTAATAGTGAAAGGAAGGGTAAAGGTATAAGTGATAGTCATTGTTTGAACTTATAATCTCTGGTACGCATTGTAAATATATACAAGAGAGACAACTCTATTTTTCATGTAGGTATTTGGTTATCAACTTATCTTTAGAATTTATGGTTATTTATGGCATCGATTAGTGTTTAGTTAAGTCATGAACTTTATTGAAAGTGTAGGTGTTTTTCTTTCAATATATACCAGAATTCAAGAATTGAATATGTTTACTAAGCTGCTGGACATCATATTTACAGAGGTGATTTGGCCATGAATCTCAATATGACCTATAATATTTGCATACTAAGCAGTCTCAATTTGCAGAGTCCTCATACATCATTAATGGTTTATTAAGGCAATTTCTGTAGTCATATATAGTAGAATTAAGTGTGGTCTCGGGCCATAAGCGATGCTTCTCGATAGGTCGCCCGGGGTGTTCCGAGTTTTTGTATATACACAACAGACAGACCGCCTACAAGTAAACGAAATTAGTTAAATAAAATTTGTTGATTTTGCTTTGTTGTTTACAGTGTATTCTTTTAGTCCGTCTGGACCAAAGGGTCCAAGGTGGACTTTTCTCAAACGAATCCGTCTGTCGTCCGTCATCAACTTTTCACATTTTCGACTTCTTCTCCTAAACCACTGAACCCATTTCATTCAAACTTGGTATCCAAGGGGGAAGGGGCTTCAGATTTGTTCAAATGAAGGGCCTCGGCCACCAGGGGGCCAAAAGGGGACAATTTGTCAAAACTTCAAAAATATTCTTCTTATAAACTAGACAGCCTAGAGCATAGTTATTCGGTATGTTGTAACTTTAGGGCATTGACAACCAAGTTTCTTCAAGGCGTGACTCTTTGGTCAAAAATAGGTTACGCGTTTTGGGGTCAAAGTTCAACACTATAACAAATATGTTAACTTCTTGTCCAAAACTTTTGGACTAATTTCTTCCAAATTTATTGGGCGTAATCCCTGTGGGAAGGGAATTCAGGTTTGTTCAATTGAAGGGGCTCGGACCCCAGGGAGGAAACTGGAGAAAATGGCATGGAGAACCAAGTTTGTTCAAGGCTTGACCCTGGGGTCAAAAAATAGGTTACGCGTTTTGGGGTAGCACTATAGCAAATAGTTAACAATTCACATTTTGACTTCCTGTCCAAAACTATTGGACTAATTTCATCCAAACTTGGTAGAAGTCATCTTTGTAGGAATGGAATTCAGATTTGTTCAACTGAATGGGCTAAGGTCCAAGGGGGCGCCACTTTCGGGGCCGAAAGGGGGGAAATTTGACAAAATTTCAAAAATATTCTAATAAACCAGAAGGCCTAGAGCTTATTGTTTTCGTTTGTAGTAACTTTTGGGCATGGACAACCAAGTGTGTTTAAGCGTGACCCTGGGGTCAAAAGTAAACAAATGCCAATCCAGCTGGACGTTAAGGCTTGATTGGCCTCTTGTTTAGGTTGTGCATTTACATTGTATTATATGTAGATATTTTTAACGAATGTCCCCCAAGCTGTTCAGATAATTGGCGTTCTACTTTCAGTTGTCTGTCAAACCAGAAATTGTAAAATAAACACACAAAAAACAGGATGAGTGGAATCAACAGATCGAGAGACATTGACAAACAAACAATAGCTGCATCAGACAATTAGGCAACATAATAATGGGAAATAAATTGACATCAAACCCATCCGCACGACTAGCAATACATGCAGACGGTCAAGAAATCAGGCGATGTGGTTAAACTGGTTTACGAGGCCTCAACCTTCACATTTCCTAGGAGTCTTAAGTACTGACATACATTAAAATTTTAGCGTTGGACGCACACAGAAGAATTAACCAAATATACATTTATAAACTAAAAATAGACAATCAGTGTGCTCGCAGAGGTACAACAGCAACACCTAAGCCAAATTAAACTGTGATGCATAAAGGGGGTGGGGTGGGACGGTGGGAGAGTTAATACTTGCCCAGTTATGTGTCAGGGGAAAAGAACTAATTGGCTTAAGGTATTGTTATAAAAGCAGTGTATGCTCAGAAATTATGAACAACGCGCAGTCCAACAAATAACCAGAAAGACATATCAGGACCAAGCCTTCTCAATATATGAAGCTTTCAACTTGAGCCCTTCATCGAGTAACAGTAGCATTGTAAGAATTTTGCAATGACAAAAGCCATGCCAGTAAAAGGTGTTAAATGGACCCGATACTAGACATGTCGTGCTCACTATAAGTTTTTCTTAAAATTTTAGTAGAAACAGAAGATATGTCGGGGTTGTTTTTAAATCTCATGAGTTGGTAAACAAGATCTCCATAAAACGAGGGTTGTGAAATGCCTCTCGTTTCATACTTGGAAAACTAATTTGGCCGTATTTCAAATAATCTCCGGAAATGTTTTACGTAGTTTATGATATCGATATCCCTGTGAAATAAGCTTGGTGGTGAAAAAACGTAGCTATGCTCCTCTTATATATTTATCGTTAATAAATGAATGTTTGGTTAATTTTTCTGTGTGCGTTCAACGCTTTCCTTTTGTTTGCAAATGTCCATGGACTTGGGGCTGTTGAATATCGTATTGGTTTTCCGAATTTACTACTTCATTAATGACACTATTCATATACATAACTATATGTGGAATCTATGAATCTATAATGTATTAGCAACTTTTTTCGGCTTTTTGCTACTTGGTTATGTCCAATCTTCGTTTTTTTTCAAATTGCCGTTTGTTATACATATATGTATATACGTTTTACTCGTTTAGATATTTATGGACAATTGATGTCGGCGGTTGGTTGTTGAGATGATTTACAGCACCATGAAGTGTATTTACTAAACATTTAATGTGTGTCTATACTCAAGACTACTAGTCTCATGCAGGAAGTGTGAAGGTTGAGGCCTTATTAACAAGTTTAACCACATTGCCTTATTTCTTGACCGTCCTAAGATAATCCGTATGTATAACTTGTCTTGCGGATGGGTTTGATGTCAATGTATTTCCCATTATTATGTTGCTCAATTATTCGATGCAGCTATTGTTTGTTTGTCAATGTCTCTCGTTCTGTTGGTTCCACTCATCCTGTTTTTGTGTGTTTATTGTACAATTTCTGGTTTTGACAGCCAACTGAAAGTAGAACGCCAATTATCTGAACAGCTTGGGGACATAAAAAAGATCGGATATGCGGTCGTTTGGATAAACGGTTTCCAAATTCAAAAGTCGAGAACAAATAATCTACATATAATACAATGTTAATGCACCTGCATAACCTAAAACAGAATACACTTTAAATAACAAAATTAAAATAAATTAATTTTATTTAATTAATTTGGTTTACTTGTAGGCGGTCTGTCGGTTGTGTATATACAAAAACTCGGAACACCTCAGGCGACCTATCGAGAAGCATCGCTTATGGCCCGAGACCACATTTAATTCTACTATATATGACTACTGACATTGTCTTAAAAAACCATCATTGGTGTACGAGGACTCTGTAAATATGATGTCCTGCAGCTTAGTAAACATATTAAATTCTTGAATTCTGGTATATATTGAAAGAAAACACAAACACTTTTTTAATAAAGTTCATTACTTAACTTTACACTCAATGCCATATATGTATATTAACAATGCATACAAGAGATTATAAGTACAAATAATGACTATCATTTATCCCTTTACTCTTCTTTTCACTTTTAATTGTTCTCTTCAGTTTAGATAATTATTTATTCTAGAAATAATCTTAAAATAATGGTGTGATGAAGATTAATCTATAATTTGTGGAAAAAAAAACAATATTTTAGAATACCACTGTACACAAAGCTGTAGAAATGAACAACTGTCATAAGTTAATTTTTTATACTTTATATCATATATATAATTTTCATTTTGCATATGTTTTGATTAATATCTGTAGTAATATGGTAAGGGGGTTAGCCATTGCCCCCATCACTGGTATCCTTCTGTTGTTTGGGACAATAAAATTGTTTTTTTTCTAAAGTCAGATATTTGAGTAAATTTATTTTGTAATAAATGTCATTATGAAAAATGGAAATTTGCATTATTTTAAATTCCACATAATAATGTATGTACCTGAGCGCCTCTTCAACAAGCTGTCAGTGTACAAATAAACGGTGCACTATCATAAGTTTTAACATAACATTGGAATAAATATTATCAATATTTAGTATATTTTGTTTACAGATTTTATATTCTGTAGTCTTTACCAGACGTCTGACTTTACGTTTACATCTGTGTTACAGTTTTCGTTTCTTGCAGTGATTTGTGCAGAGTTTAAATTTTTTGAATAAACAATATAATTGAACCAGTTGATAGAAAATAAAATGCACACAGTATTTGAATTTCATATTATTGTTAAATTGTCTATAACCCGTATACCTTAAAAACTCATACATTTATCAAAAGGTATGTTAAAAAACATACAGTCATGTTAAAAATTCTAAATCATGTTTTAATTGCAATTTAAAATAATAATTTAGATATATGTTGGGGGATTCAAAATCTTTAGTTTATTGGTCAATTACATTAGAAGACATCCGTCTGGTTTCGGTACAGGTAAATCTCTTGTTACACCTATATAACACCTGTGGCGACCGCATGGATAAACGAACGCCTGATGTAGCACCCGAGAACGCCAAATGACCACCTGTAGTGTCGTTTACATAACAAAACCAGGTGAGGTCACTTGGTCATTCACTTGTGAAAACACAGATACAAAGTGACTGTAGTAATAAGATGTAAAGTAATTCAGTAACAAGTTAGCCACAGAAACATTTGTGCACTTAATATTTAAATATGATCATTATAAGCTGGAAAACGATAAACTTTTGTACAGTTAATTTGCTTTCATATACTACCGTTTAATTAGAATTTTTCAATCCTCGACACATTAGTATATTTTCGCGAACGTTTAATAATGTTGACAAGTGTTATATTCATATACTATATGGCAAGTATCCAGGTACTGTCCGGAAGTTTAAATTGACTCCTGGAGTTGCGCAAGGACACCAAAACTGGTCGCAAGGGAGAATGTTCGTGAATATCCTCGAAACGGTCTATAGGTACTACATTCGTGTACTACGGTAGTTTGTTTGTTTGTTTGTATTAAGGGCTTATTTTCCGATCAACAGCTAAGGTCATTTACGGGCGTGCCAGTTTTTTCTGGTGGAGGAAACCGGAGTACCCGGAGTAAACCAACGACTACGGCAAGTCACTGGCAACTTTCTGACACTAGCACGCCCCGGACGGGGATCGAACTAGGAGGTGAAAGTAATCTGAATCTTGTTTTTACCAAGTTTAAAATTTCTATCTACATACAAGTTTTCTTTACTCTGTTTGTTTTTTCCTATTCAAATGACATTACTAATATTCATTCTCAAGTCTGTTAATTATTCATTTATTATATAGCTATTGATTTTATTTTTTATAAAGCACTCGTAAAAATATCTTCTAAACTGCTATAGGACCCAGCTGGCTCATAATTATTGAAACTTGATTTTCATTCGTGATGAGTTTTCGTTTCATTTTAGGAAGCATGGGTTGCTTTTTGATACTAAAATCAAAGAATTAAAATTGCTTTTTATCAGGTCACCTGGTCTGTCTTGCGTCGCCCGTCTTCCGTAAAGTTTCCAAATTTTTGACTTCTCATAAACTGCTGGGCTAATTTCAACCAAATTCGGCAGGAAGTGCCCCCATGGGAAATTGCCTACAAGTTTGCGAATGAAAAGGGGCTTGCTCCAGAATGGGGGCCAATAAGGGGGCACATAGGGGTAGAATAAGGTTCAGTTTTAAAAATCTTCTTCTCACAAACCGATGCACTGATTGCTTTCATATTTGATGTGCATGATCTTTAAGGCAATGGTTACAAAGTTTGCAAATGCAAACAAATCTGTGTATAAATGAACCACTAGCGGGCGCTTCAGTTGACATAGGATATTTTTTCACATTTTCAACCTCTTCTCAAGAGCTACTGGGCCAATTTCAACCAAAATTTTCCCATGGGAAGTTGCTTCAACTTTACGAATAAATAGCGGCTGGCTACCA
>JAUMGZ010209021.1:0-12064 GCA_032359645.1 Pododesmus macrochisma | reverse complement strand
ACTAGCAGCTATAATACAGACGTTAGCTTACACACTAGCAGCTATAATACAGACGTTAGCTTACACACTAGCAGCTACAATACAGACGTTAGCTTACACACTAGCAGCTATAATACAGACGTTAGCTTACACACTAGCAGCTATAATACAGACGTTAGCTTACACACTAGCAGCCATAATACAGACGTTAGCTTACATAGTACGAACATCGTATCAGAGAACATACAAACTTGCCAACTTAGACTGTCTTCCGTTTATATAATATCTAAGGGGGCGGAAAATCGTCCACCTGTGTGTCAGAAGATCATCCGAGAATCCAGGTAAAGCTTTGCCATAACCGCGATCAATGAACGTTAATTTGAAATAGACCAATTCTAGTTTGATATAGCAACCTTTTATCTAAAACAAAATACCACTCACTTATTCTAACACTTTTTCAGCGACAACTCTTAAAAAGAAACAGATTTTATGATTTTATTCCGAAGTTATTGCTATTTACATATAAAGACAGCAGATATAGACAAAATAGAAATTCATGAGATTGGTATGCGTGCTTTGTACTATTGTTATAAAGTGAATAACAAAACAGACTTATGATACTTATTACATGGACATATGAATTGTTTTAGTGCGCATGTTCTTTTTACGTTATAGCCCACTGGAAGAAGAATCGGTGCTCTTGGATCAATATAACATCTTCTTAAAGCATAGACTATACAGATTAATTGAAACTAGCTTTGTAAATTGACCATCAATAGACAATTGGTATAGTCTTTAAGCTTAAAAAATTCGAATTCATGATTTTTAGTGTCTTTTTCTGACCAATTAATCCTGAATTGATATGGGTATATGGTACTAAAAGTTTAGTAAGGACAATATTTAGACGGTCTAATAATTTTACGACTTTAATTATTTTCTTTTATGTAATGTCTTCCTTTTTAAGCTTAAAATATTTCCATGGTATATTACAAGTAATGATTCATTTAAAATATCTTGCTAGCAGTCATATTATAAACTTTTATAGACAACATGCGTCTTTTCAAATATTGAGGTTCTCAAAAGTCGAAGGCAATGTTTCTGTCAAACAGAATACAGTAATTGCATTTTCGTGTTTTTCTATAAGTCTGTTGACCCTGTCTGGCACGATGTAATTTAATGCATGCCGTTTTACAAGGTTGTGTTCTGTCCGCATCCACCAGATTGAATATTGCTATCAGTCACTGCACACGCAACGGCTATGAATGCATGTCGTAATTAAATGACACCACCATATAGAGGTGTCAATGACAGAGCTTTTGTATAGGAAATTGGTGGTTATAGATATTTCTAAATCTAATGTACGTAAAAAGTAAATTCCTCTCATTTTATTATTTGACCAAAGGCGATTATAAGTGTCGCTGCCAGAGTAAATAGCATCTGAATTGTTCACAATGACTTAGATTTTAGATTTCTAAAGTAAAGCAAATGTCGCTTTCTTAATTCGCTCAAAGAATGTGACAATGGTAAGGGTTAACGTACTGGGCATTTCTATTTTCATTGTCAATAACACATACATTTCTTAATGAGACCTACGTTCCAGAACCTTAATTGGGGTCAGTCAACTCTACAAGTAAGAAAATGAAAGAAGCAGTGTTTGCCGTGAAAAGACTGTTACCGGAGATACAGCTTTCCTGAAAACATGTTTCAACAATTATCCACAAACTATTATTATCATTTAAAAATCACTTGGAATGGTTTGACCTTCAGAATGTGAAAAGAACATCATGGGAGCATTATGAAAAGACCAAGTGCTGCAAACTACATTTTTATACAAGATAACAGTGATAGATATTTGACAAGTGTTGCCTCGTGATTCGTTACAACTTGTCTAAATAAACAAAGTGAATGGGTTATGCTGTGAAGTTAAAACATTAACTTGGTGTTGATAAAGCAGTATTTATTTATTGTGCACTAGCTTTGTCCAAAAAATCATAATGTCATTAAATGTCGATGTTACATTTGTTGAATGTGCACTTGTTTTGTTGAGAAGATCATGCTGTCATTCAATTTACACAGACGGATTAAGCCGAAAAGTTCTTAGGAGCAAACCATATAACATGATTTCATTTACAGTTGCATTTTCATGTAGTTCACAAATAATTGTTTCTGATTAGTGTCAGATTTCGTGTTCCAGTAAATGCTTCACAGCCATTACTGTTTTGATTGATGATTATTTCAAAGACAATCATGAAAATTTGGATATGTTTTCAGATTTAAACATATTTAAAACTATTAGTATTTAGGATTATTTTTGGCGAGTCACGTCATTGAGAGTTTGTGTTTTGGTCATTTGTAGTTCATTGTACTGAAAGCTGATATCAATGCAATATAATGTTAGTCTGCTAGCTGATCATTTAATAAATGATATCATAAAACCGTTATTCTGAAGCTTTGGTAGTTTTAAACTTTAACAACTAGAAAAATAAATGCATATTGTAGCTAGCGATCATTGCACAGCGATTTTTAAAGATTCCGATGTAAAGTTCGATATAAGAGTAAGAGAAAACGTTGTTGCATGGGCTCCTCATTCTTTCTCTACTATCTCTATTGTTTTGATGTCCCGTTCCTGCTTCTCTTCCTGTCCTATCGTTTGGTGTTTCTCCTTTGGTGTTTTGTCATGATATCCTTGAACTATTCTGAAAGGGAATTTAGCATTGTAAGACGTTAAAAACATAGCATCTTATAGCATGCAAGACTAGAAAATACACACGAGAGCACACACAAATTAGACAATTGATAAAAATAGATACACGGAAAGTCTATAAACGTTTCAATTGCTGTAATCTTAAAGAAGCTTACACTTTGCAAAGTTATTCCATGTTTACTCAAATTCAGCTTAAATAACCGAGCTGTAATATTAGCACAATAGCTGTGCACGAATGAAGCAATACAGATGTTTGATAAGTGCTATGTTTTATTCACGCATTCACACAAATACAATCAATTTGAAATAAAACCCTTGCTTAGTGAATGTAAGCTTTTATCTATAAACTGGTAGAATTCTATAAACATCTTCATTTGAACGCGGATTTGTAACAAATACAGATTGTATTACGCCTAATTGAGACAAATAAGAGTTGGGATGCGTGTCTAGACACTATTAGTCATATTGCTGAAGAAGCATGGATGATTTTATCTATGATGTATAAACATATCATTTAAGAGCGTAAAAGAATCATTAATATGCTAGGCCTAATTTACTGTCAATAAGGTTATAGCAAGGATAGTTTCATTTGTATTTGTAGAACGTTATCCAAATTCATACAAGAATGTTTTATTTTGCATAATCATACAACTATACATCAATGTTTAGACATATTATAACAAAGGATTAAATCACATGTACTGACCATATGCATATTTTAAAAGAAGACAACTGTTCAATAAAACCAAATGTAAATGTGTATTTAAATATAAAAATGTTGATGAAGCTTTTACGTCATTTGGCTAAGTACTTTTTAAAAAGACAATAATAGTACATGGCGTCTGATTTGGTAAATATATTGCATGTAATTTTTAGTGGAAACTTTCATTGGTTTTGATGTTTTTTGTCTATTCCGGGATGAAAATAGTCTAATTTAGGGAATGAAGATGTTTGTCGAATCTGATTAAAGCCAGATCTAACTTGCTTCCTTTATGGCATGATCTGAGAAACACCGACAGAAATGGTCGTTACCATGACCCAAAAGTTTTGAATAATTATGAATATTTATGAGATATTCGGACCAATCAAAACTCACCTTCTATACGATCGTTAGGATCGAGCGTCAAAATGGCTACCTTGCTTACCGACGAAGCAATGATCTAAGTATTACGCAATTCTTTTTGAATTGACGAAAACCCAAACTGTACACAAATGCTACTTCTACAGTACACTCTACGGAAGGTTTTGGGGGAATTGTTCTACATTTTTCAAAATTTATTAACCATATAAATAAGAATCCGAGATTTGAAGTGCAGTCATACTGTTTATAGTGGTTGTCAAGTAATCGTTCGAAACACGCCCGAGACGTCGTTAAAGCCTTATGGATTCGTAAGGACCTGCAATACCGACGATTCTGTAGGCGCTTGCTTCGCTGATTTGCTGCTTGAAAAGCTCACGGTAACGACTTCTTCAATCGGTTCTCCTATGATCAACCCTGCGACATATCATAACGGGAGCAAGTAAGATATGGTTTTAACCAGATTCTTGTTTGTCCCAGGTACTTTTCGAGATGAAAATATACTTGGTCCAATTTGCCTCTATTCCTATTCTTTTAATGGTTTTTCTCATTTGCTCTTTCGTCACTTTATAAGTGACACATTCTTATGGTGACATATGATTCTTTTTTTTTTTTGCAATGGAAAGGGTTGCCATACATCGGAATTTCACGGAAGCATCGCGGCGGGTGACACAGGTGTGGCAGGAAACGCTTACCATATCGCCAGCACCTGGCTTCGATTCTAGTTTTTTTTTTTTTATAGAAGTTCGTGATGTTTCCTTTTTAGTTAATAAATGTATGTTTGGTTAGTTTTTCTGTGTGAGTCCCGCGTTTTCCTTATGTTTGTCCATGTCCACGGACTTTCGGCTTTGGAATATCGTTTTGGATTTTCGTATTTACTACTTTTCTATTTCTTTTGTTGGATGAAGAAATAAACTGTCCCATTTCTTTTGAGGGGTGAAGATACGGTTTGACCAAGGTCTTTTCTGGGACGAAGATATTGTTTGTTCTGGTAACTTCAGCCTGTCTTACTTAGGTGACCTTACAAGAAACACAAGTTCCCGCCAGCATAGCTCTCCACCGGGACACTCAAACCTCCCTACCAAAACATGGTGTCAAACAGCCAGCATAGCTCTCCATCGAGAAACTCAAACCTCCCTACCAAGATAAGGTATCGAGCACAGGAAAGCCAAACGACAGAACACGAAGAGAAGCGGCGACAGAAACGGGAAACAAGTACAGAATGAATGATAAACGTTTTGTTGGGATCCTCATCGTGCCAGAGGGTTGAACATCGATGTACACGGGACCGCCAGCTTCGTTTCTTCTCCGAAAGACGTGCTGATCTTTTTCTAGCATCTACCCTTCAAACTGTCGGACTCTGTTACCCTATTAGGAATATATAAGGCCTTGCTACATTCAGCATAGCGCGTGTGTGAATATGTGAATATTTGATATATTGAAGTTAACTCTATATTTTTGAATCTATGTAGTGTAAGCTGAAGCTGGTATCTTCACTTCCTAATGCTTCATTTCCCAGTTCCTTTGGGAGCTTGTCCTATCACTATGTTTTAACTTTCAACTTTATCAGGTATTATTGAACAATTGTTGAGCACGTATACAGCAATTTCAATATAAACAACTGAATATAACCTGCCCTAATTTTCAATCAATGTGGGTCACCATTATAATTATATAATTTTAAAATTTAATACTCCAAAGTAATTCCCTGTGTTAGACTTGCTTCTGGATGTATCTGCCTAGTTACTAGGGTCACATACGTATGGAGGTCACGTCTTATTCTTGGTTATCAAAAACGACATAGTTTTAAGTGCCCGTGTGTACATATGACAATCAGCATCTGACATTACACCGAACATCAATTATGGCTGATCTTTGTCAATATATCGAATATTTGCTGTAGATCTTTCCTGGTGGCTAAGCCGTCAAGAAGTCATATACTTCACTATACGTTTAAGGTGACTGACCATAATGTTCAGTATATATTTGCGACACTACCCGGCTCAATAAAAGCAAAGCCAGTATAAAGTAATAAAAACGAAAAACTAAGACGATATTCTATAGCCGTTAGTCCATGGATATGGGCAACAAAAGGAAAACGTGGGAAGCACACAGATAAAAGAAAAAAAATAAACATTTATTCACGAAAAAAAGAAACATCACGAACTTCTATTAGAAACAAAAACTAGACTTGAAACCAGATGCTCTCGATATGGTAAGCATTTCCTGCTAAACACGTGTCACCCGCCGCGATGCTTACGTGTCATTCCGGTGTATGGCAACCCTTTCCACTGTTTAAAAAGAAGCATATGTCACCATAAGAATTGAAAAATTTGTCCATTAATGTACTGGTTGTCCCGAGAAATTATGCAGTGACAAAACTTTTTGTTAATAGTGTAATCTACCTCAGAAAGTCTGAAGTAAAATGACGTCCATTAATGGTGTAGTTTACATAAGAACACATAAAATAACAGCAATATCCATTAACAGTGCATTAGAAAACCTACAATAACATGAGTTTATAGATCTCCAATGTTGTATATAATGTTGTCTACATTGTATCAAATACTGAAACAAGAAACAACACAGCCGGAATCACCAGAGTGAAAGACGTTGACAAATAATCAACAACAGCCGCTTTAAGAAAATAATTAACCAACAAAAAAGAAACGTATTAACATGACGTCACAACAATACGCTAGACTATGCTCCGTGTTAAGCTATTAGTGCCTCTGAATATATCTTTTTTCGATACCAAGGTCGAAAAATGTTTGATTAAAATGTCCAGTTCTTTTGTCGTGAGGTCAAGAGTTGACACTTCATTATCGAAGTATCTTATTCGTAGTCTTCACTCGTCTTAAAACATGTACGGTTTTGGACTGTACGTGCATACATGTGACGTATTAATTGACACTATCAAACATTAAGAAGTGACCACGTGCTATGATATATGCAAGTTTGTAATCTGACAATGAGTGATAGGCATGCTAAAACGTACATGCTGTCACTCTTAGCATGTATATATTTTAGCGAAATTGCACATTTGGCGCATTTGCGTGAAAACTCAATACAGAATATAAATATTAGAATAAGAAGAATAGTTGATCACGACCAATAGAGACACTGATGGGCTACAGAAGCAGTAGCAGAGGCGTGAGTAAAGCAGAAAACGTATCTACAACGGGATAAAGTTACTCTAATTTGTAAACATAAGGAGTAGCAATTCTAAAAATTGGAGGGACAGCCATACGCAAACCAACACAACAAAAATAGAAATAAGATAATATAATCAAACGTTCGTTCGTTCGTTCGTTTGTTTGTTCATTCATTCATATTTTACGTGAAAAAAATTGAAGTTTAAATCAAACAACGTTTCCCATTATTTATGTGACTAGACACTTTACTTGCAATTATGGTCAAGGAAAACATGGGTTACCCCTGGTCCCCTCGTCTTACGGGCCTTAGTTTGAACTGATTTGATTTATATAGCTGCTTTAATTTAAGAGAATTCTGCAGCCTCCGTAGTCGGTATCTGGTTTATGGTTATACCTTCAGTCAGCTTGCAACAACAGAAAAAAAGATATATTTAGACTCAAGCACATTTTCTCGACATTTACAATTATGTTTTTTACAGAATACACAAATCTTTTTATACAGTTACAAATAGTATATTATGATGTTTCTTTTTTAAGCACTGTGTCCATATCGAGTTTTTACATATGCGGCACAGACACATTACTCAAATGTTAAAGAAAAGGACAACAATACATGAATTTGTTTAGGCGCATAACCCGTGCTTAGATAACATATTAAAGAGCAATTCAATAGAATTGACTTACATGTAAGTAAAGGAACTATTAACAAAACAATCGGAAAATATTTTTTATCAACGAAGGTAGTAAATACGAAAAACCAAAACGAAATTTTCCATAGACATGGGAAACAAAAGGGACTCGCACAGAAAAAACACCCCAAAATACAATTATTAACTCAAAACGGAAACATCACGAACTTTTACGAAAAACTAGAAGCGAAACCAGGTGCTCGCGACTGAGTAAGCGTTTCCTGGTACACATGTGTCACCCGTCGCTAGGATGTAGACACTGTAGAAACCTGACCGTTGTAAAGTTGATGTGTTAATAATATTCTTTTTTTACACAACAGGACCGTTTTCAAACAAAATTAGTTTTTCAACTTTTGAACAAATATTCAAAATTTGCCGAAATCTGTAAGGATTTATTCTGGCTTAATTACATGTATGTGAATCTATATTTAATATATAATTATTTATTCGATGCATTTGTTGCATGCTCGTAAGATTTGTGAATTAAGTCAACTAAATCTAGCTAAGAAGATTGCACTGACTGATTTAACACTGGAATGTTCCTTTTATAAATCATTAAGCCTGTTTTATATACATATATATATATATATATATATATTACAGAAGTGTGCTTGAAAGTACCCACAGCTCATTAAGTCCATCCTAGAGACATGTTATTACAGAAATCCTAATTATTGACGTTCACACAACATCTGAACTCAGTATTAGATGTAAATTATTCAAACTAATATTGGCCTCATTTTCTTTAACATTTGTTATTCAATGTTTTCAGTGGGGGTTACGAAGGTAACAAGCTTTCGTTTGAGATTTGTGGATGTGTATTGTACGTCGGTCCATCAATAATCCCATGTTTAAATGTCGGTTTATCTCCTTTATCCAATATTAACTACATGTTTTATGTAGTGCTGACTACTAGGTTGTCAGAAACATTATTATTGGTTTGAATATTTACATTACTATGGTTTGTTTACTCATTATGTCATTCATAGAAAGGATATCGTTTATCTATATTTCTTTTATTTTTGCGTTCAACTTCAAGATATAATTATACAAACTTGCAAACTGATTTGAATGCCTATTTCAACTCATGTCTAGGCCATATCGAAATGACGTTTAAATAGCGCTGTTTTACTGAAATATCACACCGCAGACATATTGTTATGATACTTCACTCGGTTACATTATCCTGGCAGTCAACCAACTCTTCTCCTACCACAAATGCTGAGTGCTGAGCAGGGAGCGAGGAGACAACCTAATTTTAATGTATTATGGGTTTAACGTGGTTGGATGGTTTTTATTAATAGTTGTCGATGGTTGGATGGTTTTTATTAATAGTTGTTGATCGTTGGATGGTTTCTATCAATAGTTGTTGATCGTTGGATGGTTTCTATCAATAGTTGTCGATGGTTGAATGGTTTTTATTAATAGTTGTCGATGGTTGGATGGTTTTTATTAATAGTTGTCGATGGTTGGATGGTTTCTATCAATAGTTGTCGATGGTTGGATGGTTTTCGCTATCAGTCGGTGATTGGATGGTTTCAGTAAACAGTTGTTTAGTGGATGGTTTACTTCCACTGTCATCGATAGAACTTGTTTCTGTTTACAGT
Source organism: Pododesmus macrochisma (assembly GCA_032359645.1). Classification (NCBI taxonomy): domain Eukaryota; kingdom Metazoa; phylum Mollusca; class Bivalvia; order Pectinida; family Anomiidae; genus Pododesmus; species Pododesmus macrochisma. The sequence goes on along the minus strand of JAUMGZ010209021.1, from coordinate 2,852 downwards.
TGATTGGTAGATGTTTAACTTAATAGTTGACCAGCGGATGGTTTTCATAAAGTCAATTGTTAGATTTTCTTTTAAACAGTTGGTCAAAGGATTGTTTGCGTTAACATTCGATTGTCGGATTGTTTTCATCAACAGTTTTTGCTAACAGTCGGTCGAAGAATGATTTCGTCAACATTCGACCGGTGGTTGGTTATCTGCAACAGTCTATCAGTGAATGTTCCGTTAACTGTCGAATTGTGATCGTATTGTTGTCGGTTGATCGTTTTATAGTTTTGTGTTCATAGTTGAACGTAAGATCGCTCATTTTTTTAACCAATAGTTTCGTATTATTTTGCAACGGTTGGATCAATTTATTAACAGTCGATGGATGGAAAGCTTTCGTTAACAATCGATTCTTTAAACATTTTTGTTTATATAGTTTTTATCGACTGCCGATCGATAGATGGCTTACGTCCACAGTCGAACAGGAGATACATGTAGTAACCGCTAAGAGGTTGATCTTTAATTCTTATAACAGTCAATTGTCGGATAACTTTAATATAAGTCGTTTCGTACGGTGGTGGTTTATTTCAACAGTTGATATATGGAAAGGTTTTGTAAATAAACTACCATTGAATTTCTTTCAATAATAGTATCATTGACAACATACAGGGTAACTTCATCATTGAATCGATAACAGTTAAGCTACCAAAAGTCCTTAGTATACAAAAACGATGTGTATTTAATCGTAGAAAGGGCGTTTACGTGTTACTCTACAAACATTTATCATTGAATCAGGTGCATTTAAGAAATGTATAATATATATGCAAGTATGTAAACTATCAAGTTGTTTGAAAGTAATCTTGCAACATTAACAGGTTATATGGTTTTCAAACTTAATATTGTAGTCTATCAATAACAAATGATTACAAACGTGTATGGTAGATTTGCAAATTCTTTCCACCAATTTGCTACCCATATATTCATTTGCAAAGATGTATAAAGCACAGTAGGGCATCGCGTCTGAGAACTGCGTGAGTAAATAGTTCCAGACTTTTGCGATTTAGATGACAGCAACGACTATCTATACTGATTACATGAGCTATACGCACAGTCGTTAGATAAATATATTACTGTGAGATTCTAGCACTCTCTTGTCAACCGTGGGCATACCTGTCAACCTTCATACTCCGTCTATACCCGCGTGTGTCCGAAAGGTTAATGATAAGATGTAGAGATTGAATACTTTATTTCGTCTTGTTGCAATGAAAAATCATAATATCTAAACGATCACTTCCTTCTTCACAAGTGACTTTCATTGGTCTAGTAATTGAATTTTAGGGCACTCGTCCAACATTAAAAGTGCATATGGTCGGCAATGTTGAAGACTAAAACTATTATTATTCAATGATAAGTTCAATGTATAATACTTTTTTTTATCACATTCTATCAAGTTATTCTTGTTATGTAACATGATATACAATACCATCCTTCTATCACGTTATTCTTGTAATGAAACATGATAAACCATATCATCCTTCTAGCACGTTATTTTTGTTATGAAACATAATATACCATACCATGCTTCTAGTATGTTATTCTTGTTATGATATACCATACCATCCTTCTATCACGTTATTTTTGTAATGTAACATGATATACCATACCATCCTTTTAGCACGTTATTCTTGTAATGAAACACGATATACCATACCATTCTTCTATCAAGTTATTCTTGTTATGTAACACGATATACCATACCATCATTCTAACACGTTATTCTTGTTATAAAACATGATATACCATACCATCCTCCTAGCACGTTATTCTTGTTATGTAACATGATATACCATATCATCCTTCTATCAAGTTATTCTTGTTATGTAACATGATATACCATACCATCCTTTTAGCACGTTATTCTTGTAATGAAACATGATATACCATACCATTCTTCTATCAAGTTATTCTTGTTATGAAACCCGATATACGATATCATCATTCTAACACGTTATTCTTGTTATAAAACATGATATACCATACCATCCTCCTAGCATGTTATTCTTGTTATGTAACATGATATACCATACCATCTTCTATCAAGTTATTCTTGTTATGAAACCCGATATACCATATCATCATTCTAACACGTTATTCTTGTTATAAAACATGATATACCATACCATCCTCCTACCACGTTATTCTTGTTATGTAACATGATATACCATACCATTCTTCTATCACGTTATTCTTGTAATGAAACCCGATATACCATATCATCATTCTAACACGTTATTCTTGTTATAAAACATGATATACCATACCATGTTTCTAGTATGTTATTCTTGTTATGAACATGATAAACCATACCATCCTTTTAGCACGTTATTCTTGTTATGAAACATGATATACAATACCATCCTCCTAGCACGTTATTCTTGTTATGTAACATGAAATACCATACCTGCCTTTTAGCACGTTATTCTTGTAATGATACACAATATACCATACCATTCTTCTATCAAGTTATTCTTGTTATGTAACACGATATACCATACCATTCTTCTATCAAGTTATTCTTGTTATGAAACCCGATATACCATACCATCCTTCTAGCACGTTATTCTTTTTATGTAACATGATATACCATACCATCCTTCTATCAAGTTATTCTTGTAATGAAACATGATATACCATACCATCATCCTAGCACGTTATTCTTGTTATGTAACATGATATACCATACCATCCTTTTAGCACGTTATTCTTGTAATGAAACACAATATACCATACCATTCTTCTATCAAGTTATTCTTGTTATGAAACCCGATATACCATATCATCATTCTAACACGTTATTCTTGTTATAAAAC
>JAUMGZ010209010.1:0-12064 GCA_032359645.1 Pododesmus macrochisma | reverse complement strand
TGTGTGTGTGTGTGTGTGTGTGTGTGTGTGTGTGTGTGTGTGTGTGTGTGTGTGTGTGTGTGTGTGTGTGTGAGAGATACTTCATTTGTACAATCTTGTATCCCCTTTTCCTAAGGATGCTTTATTGATTTGGTCGAAATCTGTCCAGCAAAAGCAAAAAGTTTACAACTTACAACGGAAAGATTTATATGAGAAAAGTCCACCTTGAACCTTTAGTCCAGACAGACTAGAAATTGCAAAATTTCCCCCCACACCCAACCAGGCTATTGCCCTGCTTTTTCATTCTGGTATACATACTGATGAGACATTTTGAGCTCTCCTGCGAAGTATGAACTTGTTGCTCATTGTTGAAGACTTTATGAACAGATATATTATAATAAACATTGGTTTACTTGCTGTGGTGATACAGTGCATGCTGTTATGACGTCATCATAATATTTAATTTTTTTTACAATATTTTTACATTTTATTTTCAATGTTATTATAGTATTCCGCCTTGACTTAATTGCAAATATCCCTTTGATCCATTAGAAGTACTGGTAGTCTTGGTTACTGTGGGTTCCGAGGATCTTGCACTTGTCTTCTTTCATACTTTATGGCTGTTGTTCAAGTTTGCTCAATGTTTGTAATTTTTTGATGATCAGTTGTCCATTGTAGTTGATTTGATTGTGTTTGAAGTTTATTTTTTGAAAATGATGTGAAATAGTAGAGTGGATATTTCATATACATATCAAGGTTGCTGCCCTTAAATAGCTTTGCAGTATTGTGACCAAGGCCATCAAATACATACTGTATGTTTAAACAATAGTGGAGGCAAGTAAATGCATTAAATCCAGTATGACACAATTCTGAAATCTTATCAACCCAAACTGTGAAGTTGGGTTTGGTCACCACTAGTACCAATGACACAGGATAACTGTATTATCTTCAACAGATTGTGAATGTTAGAATGGACGCACATGAATGATGAGTAGCTATCAGAATATATCACACGAGTAAACAAACAGAATCTGAATAAATAAGTTGATACAAGATGTCAATCATTTATATAAAATTATTTTTATTGCAAATTCACAATGATTGCACAAAGAACCATTACTGCAAAAATACATGATCTGTAGCATATAAACTGTATAGACACACCTGTATAACTGGCACATAATGACTGCAAGAAGCATCATCTACTCAACCATCTTTACTTCCTATTTGCTTATAATTTGAGCTAACCGGGTACAAAAAAAGACTGTTTATTTCAGGAATATCCTTTCCACAATTATATTTCATTAAACAGTACCCTTATATTCTATTTCAAAGACATTTTATTTCTATATAAAAAAATCTCCTATCTTCAATGTATTAAAGGAAGTTGAAGATATATTTAGGGTACGGTTTATTCTTATGTTGAATGCATTGTTAAATGTAAGATTTGTCTCCCTTGCAATCCACAAAAGATTAATTGTGTGATCTCCAAATAATTTTGTTTCTCATAAGATGTATTTTAAATTTCTGCAGACGTAAATTTGTATAAATAATAAATATTTTCGATCAAAAAACTATTCCTGTTCGAACAAATTCATAAAAAGGACTATCTAAAAATTGAATAGATCTGGGTAGTGATTTGTTTGTTCACTTACATGTAAGTCTTATCATATAATAATACAGAAGATAATATATCAAAAATCAATTAAATGTCTCTTGCATATTAATAAGCACTTAACTCATAGTACATACTCAATAACAATAATATTAAAACTTGCACACACACGCTTTGCTAATACAGAAACTTCAAACTTGTAATTATACATAAACTGAAAGCTATTCACATAGAACATAGCAATTCATTTTTATGTAGACTGGTCACTGCCCCTATTTTGGACTAACATACACCTAGTGAGGGGCAATAACCAGTCTAAATTAATAATACACATATAATTCTACCTTTAAAACAATACTGGAATGTGCACGGTCAGAATATACTTTTTAAATCTATAATATATTATGGTATGAAGATTATCTTGTTTCTCATTTCGTGAACATGCTTTAGCTTCATATGTACATGCAAAACTATGAAACATAACATCAGGCATTATAAAACAACTTTTGAAAATAGAATTCTGTAGTCTGTATCTTACTTTTCAAAATTTGATCTAAACTGATGAAATATTCCAATAAGACAATTGGTATTGGTGAACTGTCTTAACTGTTATTATAATTATGAATGAAAATCATAACTTAAATTGCAAAAAAATAATTAAAAAAATGAAATGTCTTTATTCACACTGATTATTGGATGTTTAAAGTTGACCTATCCAGAGGATATTTTGTAACAGATATTTTGATATGATGAATTTAAACTTAAGAGTTAGTCAAATCCTGACAAGCTTTGTAGAATATTTTTAAATAAGTTAAACACAATTGAAAACATGTTACTACATAAAACAAATGTAAAATGAACACAAATATAGACTAGTATAGGGGTTATATTAAAGGGGAACCATTAATCTTACACGGGCAGTTTTCCCTAACGTGATATTCATGTGAACAATACTATTGACATCAGTCATATTATTTTCTCCCGCAATCCATGTCCAGAAGTGATGTACCAGTTAATCATGCAACATGATACTTTTCATGTTAAGTTTAGTTTTTGTTGTCAATTTCATGTAAGAGCAAATTGCCATCTCAAACCATTTTCTAAATTTCCATGGAAATGCTATACAATGTTTTGTACTTATAGGAAATTAATATGAATATCTTGATTGTTTGACGTATACACTTCTCAACATGTATGTGCACTTAAAAAATATAACTCAACACGGTAATAAAACAAGAATTAACAGACAAACACACAAGTTTAAGATACCCCCTATATATACACAAGACAATGTGACACACATATAATGACTAGTTATGATCATGAGAACATGTCAATAAATACATATTACAGCGTGAAGAGTCCTTGTTAACTACATCACACCGTATGATGAACCCTTACAATATAATAATATAGGTTTACATAGTCTCTCTTCTGTGTTATTGCACAATTATTACAACATTACAATTCTAGCCAAGTTACACTCTGAACGAGCCCTGGTCAACTGACCAGATTTCCCCCCCTAAATACTGGTCCATCATATCACATCTCAAACTTTGCTGAATCTGGCACTGATATGATTTAATCATTTTATCATGCCATCAAAGCATGCTTGTGTGTCATAAATGTTTGTGTTACACACTAAACCAGGAAGTACATCACTCATAGAGCTGTTTATGGATCATCACAACTTAAAATACCTGTCCGAGTGTTCAGATTTTACAAACACTTGTACATTTATAGTTGATCAACTAACCAAGGAGGTATATAATAAAAAGAAGCAACACTCAGACGATGTGCTGACTCAACAGATTGCACTTGTGTATGGGACTAATACAAAAATCCATTTTATGATGTAATGTTTTATTGTTCAGCATCATTCACTCATGTAAACTGATAAGTCAGAAAAACATGTGAGTGTTGTTGTGTTTATACATGTAAATACACAAATGACTTCATTTTACTGAAGGTAAGTAATATGGATAAGATGTCCAATAGATACTTTTAAATTTCTTATTATATTGAGTACATTAATCTTATAAATTATTCCTCCTTGGTGAAAAGTAATTTCTAAAACTGACCAGCTAAAGCTCACTAACAAGATTTGATTATTATTGTCTGCCAATACATGATTAGTTATATTTTGTATATGGTAATTGATGGAACTTATATTTCCTTTCTGACAAGAGTTGTCCTTGATACTTATCAGTCACTTTCTGACAAGAGTTGTCCTTGATACTTATCAGTCACTTTCTGACAAGAGTTGACCTTGATACTTATCAGTCATTTTCTGACAAGAGTTGTCCTTGGTACTGATTTGTTACTTTCTGACAAGAGTTGACCTTGATACTGATTTGTTACTTTCTGACAAGAGTTGTCCTTGATACTTATCAGTCCCTTTCTGACAAAAGTTGTCCTTGATACTTATCAGTCACTTTCTGACAAGAGTTGTCCTTGATACTTATCAGTCACTTTCTGACAAGATTTGTCCTTGGTACTGACTGGTTACTTTCTGACAAGAGTTGTCCTTGATACTTATCAGTCACTTTCTGACCAGAGTTGTCCTTGATACTTATCAGTCACTTTCTGACAAGAGTTGTCCATGGTACTGACTGGTTACTTTCTGACCAGAGTTGACCTTGATACTTGTCAGTCACTTTCTGACAAGAGTTGTCCTTGATACTTAGCAGTCAATTTCTGACAAGAGTTGTCCTTGATACTTATCAGTCACTTTCTGACAAGAGTTGTCTTTGGTACTGACTGGTTACTTTCTGACAGGAGTTGTTCTTGGTACTGATTGGTCACTTCCTGACCTTAATATCAGCCAACTTTCTGACAAGAGTTGTCCTTCATACTGAACAAACTTGAACTTTGTGTTAAATATGGTAGTTACTCTGACAAGGAGTACCCTTGTACTAACCAGTCACCATCTGATCAGGGTTTTCCTTCATTTTGAAGTCACTTTCTAATCATTTTCCCCCTCAAACTAATCAATCACATTCTGAGAAGGGTCATCATTACTAGTAATACTGACCAGCTACTGTTGAACCATAATTTTTCTTGATAATATTACTGACAAGTCACTTTCTGATTCTCAATAATACATTCTTATATTTTCACTAAAACTGACCAGTCACATTACTTTGAGTAGAACATACCAAAGTAAAAACGATTTCAATTACGCTGAGACAAATAACATCAGTATTTTCTTTGAGAAAGCAGTTATCCAATATGTATTCCAGTGTCCTACTAAAGGAGAGATACTTAAGTATGTGCTAGCACTAACAACATTTTCATTGTATCTTGGAGATTGTATTTTTTCCTCTGGGGAGAATATCTATGTGCTTTAGTAATACCAAATGTAAACTCAGTCTCCCAGATAAAAGAAAATACAATCATACAAATATCTGTTTCTGACTGACACACACATAATGATCAGTCCACTCAGCAATGTTTACCTAGTCACACTCAGATCATTAAGACCATTCCATGATTTTATGGTAGCTGTTCTTACTTCCTAACAAATGTCACTGTAGTCAAATCCACATGGATTGATTAAACATCAATTCTTGTCGTACTCGTAATCACATGTGTTTTGTTATGGGTTTGAAATATTCTTCTGGACTACAGAATTCCATGAGTGGTCATAACAAACTGCATCCATAATACTTGGACTGCCCTTTAATCGTTATAACAAGGATGGATTATTTTCAGTCCCGCACAACTGAACTTTCATTTTGTTTCACAAAACCATATAGTTATACACTTAAATATTTAAAATTCTCCATTAAGTCTGAACGAATATTCAAACTCAAATTCATGTAGTATATAACATGAACTGCCCCAACTTATAGGAGAATCACTATAAATGTATATAACATCTCTTCCTGACAAGAGATTCACACAGTACTATAAGAACCGAGATCACACTTGATTATCACTTGTACGTAATCTATACGTATAAAGTTAAATGTACATTTACACACGAGAAAGACTTACAGTATATACTTGGTGTGACGAATGTAATATACATAAATTCCGGACATGTTTATGATGCAGTTATATTCCACGTAGAAATGCATAGTATGTTTGGAATAGAACAAAATATTTTAGAGTTTTCTCCCTTTACAACTCTTTTTTCTGATGACTGAAGCTAGATGAAAGAATCTGTTGTCAACACAGGGTGAATTTTTTTGCTCCATTTTAAATTTTGAATAAGGTGTTCATTTGCAGACAAGTATTTCATCCTTCCAAGCAAAATGATCCTTTCATCATCACACAGTCAAACAACCAATGAAGCATCATTTTACAAACAAACAACCAATGAAATGTTGTGTTACAATCATACTGTGGTTGCTAGTTTTGCTGTATTAATGTCTGCTGGTGGAAGTCTATTTAAGTCTGGGGCCGGTGTATGCCTGTATGGATCTGTGTAATCTGGATTTGTAAACTCAGCCCGTGATGCACTTCGGAAAGAACTTGTACCGTAAGTGTTGTAACCACCATTTTCAAACCTGAAAAAGTTTGAAAACAAAAGTAACATAAGACGGAGGTCAAAGTATTTCTTAGTCACTTTTAACAGTTTTGAATAATGTTGGTAGAAAGTTTGTCTGAGGTCTCACTTAATAAGGCCAATATTAATGAAATTACAAATTCATTGAGTTAAAAACATGCTCTTGAAACAAATTAACAATCTTGAAATTAAAAAGATTTACCCAACTTACCTTCTGGCCAAGTTTGGCAAAGTTTAAACATTAAAAATATATAATGTACTGGTGGGAATAAAAATGTTCTGATGAACCAACATGTTAAATTTAAAGTTGCACTTTTTGCCAAGGTGTGGAAGTATTTAAAGAATTCTTAAAAATAACTTTAGTCACTAAGTTCTCTTTAATCACTTAAGATAGGAAATAATAATATAATCAGCAAATATGTTTAGGGTATATTGATACTTAAAATCACTCCATCAATCTTTTCCTTGTTTCATAAAAACTAAAATTCGCATATTATATACAAAATGTACTCAAAACACAGAAATCAACATTAAAGCATCTTGTTCAACCTGACTGTAACATACCTCAGAATTTGAAAATGTTCAAAGTAGCATTCATGCAATTTATGTTGTTTTATTTCATGCAAATCTTGAATTATTTAATTTAAATGATTTTGTGTGTCTTCTTTCCTCATGCCAATTGTTTGAAAAGTTAAATTTCAATTGTTAAATTAATTCAAAAACACAAACACCACATCAAAGATTCACAGCAAATTTGTTTTCTATGGCGCTGCACTAAAATGTCTGAAACTGGCTTTGCTCAAAAGTTCACAGAAAATGGCGTTATCGACTATCACCATTATTTAAGGAAAACATAAGATACACAGCAAATCATTCTTGTTTTGTTATAAAGAAGAAAAATGTAAGAACAATGGAAAAGGAGATTTTGAAAAATCAAGAGCACAGCAAAGGAGCAGCGGGGACAACATGATATTTGAAATATGCAAAACTAACAATCCCATTGTGGCGACTTAGGACAGTCATCAAGCACAATGATGTTTATACTGGAGGTTATGGTTAAATTAGTAGAGGGTGCACCAACCTACACACTGCACAGATAGATAAAAGTCCCTACTGACCAATGATTATATCCATTTCAAATTCTCCAAACATAAAATTCCCAATATAGTGTGTATATCTGTCTTTTTTTGTCCAGGAATATTGTTTGTTTGTATACACACAATGTATTTTTAAGTTCATACCAAAGGTAAATAATGCATGATAATATTTAGTGTTTTGTGCAGGCTGTTGTGTAGTTCTGCCTCACTTGGATATCAAACTATTGACACAAACAATCTAATATCCAACAGAGTCACATTATTTACACTAAGCTAACTTGCCCTTTGTGAAGTAAAGTAAACTAGCTCAAGACCATATTATAATGTCACAGAAAAAGGACTCGACAGATCATAAGCGCAGCATTTCATCACAAAAATAAGACTTACACAAGACCACAGCAAAAAGGTAAACCATTTTCTCACACAAATTCGATTTTTTAAAAACCACAGCTTGAATTATCACACAAGGTCTGTAGAAGACTATTTGAATTAAGCAAGTCACATCAACTTGTGCAAGATCACAAACACAAAACCTACGAAGGGGAACACAGTGATCGACTGCTATAAGACATCCACCATGGAGGGGGTCTAAAAATCACCACCCTACAAAATTAAGACTGACTGTTCACTGAAATGAATCTAAAGCTTATTGCTCACTATTTCCCTAATAAAATCTTTCAGTGCTGTTTTTTATAATTAGTGGATCTGATACAACAATTTTTATCTTAATAGCAGTTAGCTGAATAACAAACTTGTACAATAGTAATATATAATGTATATTTAATTTCGAAATCAAAACAAAGTAGCTTATAATCTCATTAATTAAATGATACCTGAACTGAAATTTTTAGTATTCAAAATTCATTACTACATTTTTCTTTTTGTTATTGAGTAAAATGAAAGTTTTTTTTTTACTTTCTCTAATTTTGTATGCCATTCTTAATTAACTATTGTTAATTTACCTCTCCGCTGGTAAAACTTCCTCAGGTCTTGTATGCGTATAGTCACTATATAATGGTCCACCATTTTGATTTTCGTATGCATTAATGTAATTTTCTGATGCCAATGTTCCATACCCACTACTGTCAAGCTTGTGTTCCTGCAATACAAAGACAATGAACAAACATGAAAACATGACCAAAGGAGACTTGCACTGGTGATATGTCATTTTGTTTGTTTTGTAATTTCTCAAGAAAAAAAAAGGTTTCTTGGTTAAGTGGAATAATTGTGTAAAAAAAAGAGAACTTGATCCACAAAATTTAGTGAACAATATAAAGTAACTTAATTGTTAAAAATCACAATTATATTTCTGTAAGAATGCAATTATAGTTATATCTGAAGTATTAGGTAAAATAAAATTAATTTAATTTAAAATTGGATTTTATCACATTACTACAAACAGAGAAAAATATCAAAATTATTAAAACTACACATTACATGCATGGCTCAATGAAGACATTTTATACCAGTCAAGAGTTACCTCTCTTACTACATGCAATTTAACATGCAATTTATTATTCGTTATCTTCAAAATAAATTGGTTTTTTTTACTAAAATGTACAAAATATGAAAATAACTTTTTTTTCTATGGCACCATTAAAATAAATCAGTTTTAATTAATATTTGCCTACAAAATTTGACAAACAAATTTGAAAATAATGATGTCCTGATTTAGAGCAAAGGAATTAAAATGAACAAATAAATGCAACAAAGTATAAAGCACATAAAAACTAATACAAACGGGAGGTACTGCTTGAACCTTTTGACCATATAAATCTTCGTATTCCGGTGTACAATAATTTAAATCTTGTCGCCACTGATCCATCAACGTTGACTTAAAATCTGACGGAGAATCCGACTTCTCTCTCTTCTTTATTTCTGTATTGCTGTCTGTTTCTGCATAGGAATCTGAAATGCATCACATCGATACCAAATAAATGTTCATGGTAGAGGATTTTGTATCTTTCGGGTGTTTTGTATATTCATTCATACATGTTTGCACACTATTCTTGTTTTATATTCATTATACTGCATACATATGGAATTTGTTGATATAAAATATTTTGTAATGTAAAATATTAAACATTAATTATGTATAATTCCTACTTCTATTGTTATTAACATTTTTAGAGGAGATTTACCAGCTATAAATACAAACCTGTGTCTGATGACTTGTATCGATGATAGATGACAAATACGATGATAATGACGAGTATCAGAGCCACGCCCCCAACCACACCTCCAATAATGTATGACAGAGGTAAAATGTCTAAAATAAAACACAAACTCATTTTAAATAAAATTCTTGTAAAAAGTCATGAAAATGCCTTTATTTATTACTCTTGTAAAAAGTATAGCTAACAAATAAATAATGTTACCAAAGAGATATTGTTCAGTATGAATTTCTAGTGACCATTTATCTAAAAATTAAAGGTGGTTATTATTCTATCATTTAGACTTTGATCAAAGATCAGTTGTATTGCATCTCTATTTTCTGCAAGGCAATTTTCTATTTTGAATGCCCTTTTAAAAAATTTATTTTCATTTCAGCTCTCACAAATAACTAAGAGAGATAAAAAATGAAACTAATTTTTTCGTACCTTTCTCCAAAAGAGTGATGGTAAGAATATCACTTCCTCTTTCATTCCTCACAGAGCAGTTGTAATCACCGAAATCACTTTCTCGTACATTCATAATCTGGAGCATGTGATTAACTCCGTCAGCTAACGTGTCTTCTAGCTCGGTGTACTTTCCAGAGTTTGCATAATTGATTGGTTCGTTATTACGTTCCCAGATAATGGCCGTAGGTTCTGGTACTGATCGTACCTTACACTCCAGCCTGGCACTGGCTCCAGTGGCAGCATACTGGTTCTTATTACTCAAAATCCTTGGTGGCCCTGAAAAGTGAATAATTTGATTAATATTACAAATTTTATATTGAAATGGATCAATTATAAATACCAATGAGTTTAATTTAATAAGACTGCCTAAAAGTAATTTTAAGCTAGCATCAAACATTTACTTCCTGTGCTAAGGTAGGTGTTAACATTAACCTTCATTGAATAACTATAACAAGTTTTGATAAAGAAGACAAATTTGTCTTTGTTGCATTTTTGATAAGATAGAATGATCTCCCCAATCTGCCCAATCAAGTTTATCCCTTTAAATTGTCTTATACCTTTAAGTTAAAATTGAATTTTTTGAGAATATTTTCACACTTTATGCATTCTGTCATCTTTACAGAGACTGCTTTATAATTCTTGTACTTTTCCATGCTACATAAACAATTCAAACTATTTTTGAACTATTACACTTTATTCTATGCCTTTCAAAGATTACCCAGAAGTAATAAGACTTTTTCAAGGATTACTCAGATATTCATGTATATTCAAGAATTCAACAACTTAATCATGGTGTATGAAGGAATTCAATGAGTACCTTAGAATTAAACTACAGTTTTGGGAGTATCGTAGAATTCAAGAACATGGCAAGGAGTTTCAAGGAATCTAGGGGTACCAAGAAATTCAAAGAACTTTTCAGAAAAGGCTACAAAAATTAAAGACATCTTTGAGGTTTTATTTTTTGTTTTCATTACCTTTCTGTAAAACAAGAATTTCCCTACTGACTTCATGAAATCCAGCCACCATTGATGTAGCAGTGCACACATAGGTCCCTAAATCGTTGACTGAAACTTCAGGAATCCTGTATGTTGATGATGTACTAACAGGTTTATGGAATGTTTGTTTGGTCCACAAGATGTTTGGAGGGGGATTGCCTTCAGCGTTACAGGTAAGTGTGGCTCTATCCCCTATATCTACAGCAACATGTGTAGGAGGACCTATAAAACGAGGTCCAACTGAAACATACAAAAAAAGGCCTGAAATTTATGACAAATAACAACAATTTTCAGGATATCAGAATAAGAAGAGTTGAACCTGAATCAAAAGAATTGAAAGTAACATGTCTGTTTAAAATAATAAGTTTTCTTTTCAATTTTATAGAAAATTTGTCAATGTTATGGAAGCTCTGCCCAGCATTTTAAACTCAAGTTTGTACAATGAATATTAACCATTTTCACATTTCTTAACTCTTCGATATGCATTGTTAGTGAAAAGTCAAAATATGAAGGAGAAAATGTGATTAAGGATTTTTCATGTTTCACTTGTTATCTTGAATTTAGATATTTACATAATTATGTAATTTGTTTCATTCTTTTTTCTCAATTATGTTTTAATTTGTAGAAATAATTGTAAATTGGATACCAAAATATACTCAAACCTGAAGACTAAAGTTCCTTTAAAGAATTTATGTGTAAAAGTTTGCACTCAGAGAACAATTTAGAGTTTGAGAAGGAAAGGCTTGAGATCAAATGATTAATGTTGTTTGTTACAAAACTCATCAAATCTAAAACTATTCTAATTTATCTTTCAGTAATTCAATTAAAAATTAGAGAGAGCCAAATGAACCTATTCTAGTTAATTAAATCATCAAACGGCAATCTTTTTACCATCTTCTATTCTACTAAACTTTAACAAGAGTTGCCTCCCTTTAAAAACAATTTATATATTTTCAGATGATGTGTAGAAGAACTTGCTTCATTCTTTATAAAGGGAGACAAACTGTAATGGGAAGCATAGTCAAGCAATAATAATAGACCTGGTATTCTCCCAGCCTATATCACATAACAGTTTTGAATATAAAGCCGAATTTTGGTTAACCTTTACTTACTTTTTACTACTTAGTCAGTTTGTGTTTGAAAATCCTGTTAAATACGACAGTAACTTACATTCTACATTGAGTGTTGTGTCTGCTCTGGTACTACCCACGCTGTTTGATCCCTCACATGATATGATCTTCTGG
>JAUMGZ010209009.1:0-22557 GCA_032359645.1 Pododesmus macrochisma | reverse complement strand
CACGTTTTCTTACTGTTTGCCAATGTCCATGGACTTACGGCCTAGAATATCGTCTTGGTTTTTCGATTTACTTACTTGTGTACATCAATAATGTTTTCTAGAATTTTCTGTTATCTTTTTTAATTCCCATTAGACATTTGATATTGTTAAAGTCTCTTTTCAGGCAATGGTATATTAACTATGCAAACATTTCCATTGTATTCTATAATGTCAGCTCATAGAGATTTATAAATATTTTATATATAACTTTGTCTACTTAAATTGTCAAATTTCGTTTTGAATTCATATTCTAATTCATGACTGTTAGTGGTTCCATTTCTGTTCTTCTTAATTCAATAACTATGCTTTGTTCCTATCGTGGTACTTTTGGAGACAGATTTTATAAAAAAAGAGTTTACAATCAAAAATACGGCTGAATTTCTTTTTATATTATGTATTCCAGTATAAATTTTAGTGTTACATGTATTTAAGAATGTTGTTGAAATTTTGCTCATGTACATGTATCTCAAAGACAGCACATGTGTCCTGTACTTCAATATCTTTTAGGAATTGTTTCCATTCTTAATAAACATTCACAAGATCAAACGTCTAGGTATCTTATAATAAATTTTATCAACAGCAATAAACATTCACAAGATCAAACGTCTGGGTATCTCATAATACATTTTATCATCAACAACACTATATTCATACATGTGTATATCTATTAATATTAGTAACGACACATTTGGTAAACAAGCCAGTGATCGTCCTCACAAAGCTTTCAGAAATTATCTAGCCAAACAGTAAACAGAAAACATCTAGTCAAAATGTTCAATGAACAGATACAAACAAATGCTTTAATTATATGTTTGGTTGAATTTTTAAAATAGATATTAGATGGTAATGATCAGTGCAATTGAAAACACAGAGTTTGCAATTACTTATCTTGTAGTTGCAATCAATTACGTTAAAAAAATAACAAGTATTTAAAATCTCCAATGAATATTAACATTACTATAAGTAACTGTGCATATATTAAGGGTCAGGAGACAATAATCGGTTTGTCACAGTTAAAGAATGTTCAAATATTCAATCCTCATATTCATATTTACAGATACACCATGGCTGATTTTACCTGGCATAATATTAAATGGGATTGGTGGGTTTATCGTGTTTGTGAACAACATGATGGTATGTCAATAAAATATTTCAACCAAATTATGTAAAAATGTAATACCTTTTCACTTTATGTTCTGATTATCAATTGATGCCCAAATGTAATGCTTTGAATGTCTGACAGCACCTAGATTTGTTATGGGCTTTACTTCGTAAAGATGCATCACGCTCGAATGGTAGGGTGGACGCCCATCAATAATCTAATTTTAACACAACACCTTGATTGATTTACCATCCGCAGTAGATTCGTATCTTTTTCTAGTTAGCTTACATACAAGTGATATTGTCAGTGCATTTTTTCTGTTAACCATTATGACAAAATAGGTGTCTGGTACCCTTTTACTTTGGTTTGATCGTTCTTGTTAAATTAATTGTAGTGTTTTTGAGTTAAAAAAAAAGTTGGTGTTTTGATCATGAATCATTCACAATTTTGATATCTGGAAAAAACACGTGGTAAAATCAACAAATCTGTATAGGTTCTGGTGATTGTCAGTTTTAAGTCCATCTGGACCAAAGGTCCAAGGTGAACTTTTCACATACAAATCCCGTCTGTCGTCCGTCGTCGATAACTTTTCATATTTCAACTTCTTCTCCTGAACCACTGGATCATTTTTATCCAAACTTGGTAGGAAGTATTCCTAAGGGAAGGGGATTCCGATTTGTTCAAATGATGGAGCTGGGCCCATAGGTGGGAAGGGGGGGATTGACAAAACTTAACAAATCTTCTTCTGATAAACTAAAGGCCTAGAGCTTAATGTTTTAATATGTAGTAACTTTAGGGCATGAATAACTAAATTTGTTCAAGGCGTGAACCTGGGGTCAAAATAAGGTTACACATTTTGGGGTCAACGTTCAACACTATAGCAAATACGATAACTTCCCAATTTATGACTTCTTGCCATCAATTACTGGACTAATTTTATCTAAACTTGGAAGAAGTCATCCCTAGGGGAAGGGCGTCCAGATTTGTTCAAACGAAGGGGTTCAGCCCCCAGGGGACGCCACTATAGGGGCCAAAATGGGTAAAATTTGACAAAATATCAAAAATCTTCTAATAAACTAGATGGCCTAGAGCCTAATGCTTTGGTTTGTAGTAACATTAGGGAATGGAGAATCAAGTTTCTTCAAGGCGTGACCCTGGGTTAAAAAAAGTTACACATTTTGAGGTCAAAGTTCAACACTATATAAATAGCAAATATGTTACTTTTTCACATTTGCGACTGTGTCTAACATTACTTGACCAATTTCATTGAAACTTGGAAAATGTCATCCTTAGGGGAAGGGAATTCAGATTTGTTCAAATAACGGGACTAAGTACTCAAGGAGGGTCACTTTGGGGCTCAAATGGGGATAATTTGATAAAATTTCAAAAATCTCCAAATAACCTAGAAGTGCATAATGCTTTGGTTTGTAGTAACTTTAGGGAATGGAGAACCAACTTTGTTCAATGATCCTAGAGTTTTTTTCTTCAAAAATGTGATATTGAAATGTCATGTAGATTCCCCTATTAGATTGTTGGTTCCAGAATTCTGTTCTGAAACAAGAAGAAATAGGATCAACAGGACAAAAATTATTTACAAACAAACAGTAGTTTCATCAAAATGTCACCGCCAGAATGAATAAGCAAAGTGAGACCATGGACTAAAAAGGTGATAGAGGCATTCAAGAATGTTCAAAGAAACGGGAATGAGAATCAAATTACCTATAGATACCACTCGTCATTTATTCAACATGGCGTTGACATTACACATACTATCAAACCAACCAAAAGGGTAAAAGGCCCTCGCTCTTGACCCGAAGCCAAGCTTCAAATCAACCGTCATTAACGGACTCGACGGGGGAAAACCCATTATAGAAAAGACCTCGATAAGTCTTGGTAATGAAGGACAATCACACAACTTAAACACTACTAGCAAATAGTCCTGCCAACATTTTAGATATGCGCGTAATCAAAGTTGAAATTCTCCAACAATTACCTATGAACACATGCCCCGAAAACGGGTTTACTGAATTATGATTGACTGAACTCATATACATGTATACGCTTGGAATACTATCAATACTTTTCTTTGCTGTTTTTCGAGGACAGGTATTAGGAAGTTTATATTAAATTAAAATCAAAGTTGCTTTCTTAATAAACTATCAAGTTCATAACAAACGTTCAATAGGAATGAGCAAGCACACATATAATTGCACACATACACAATTTATTTCCGAATGTGTTTCTTGTCATACCTCAATTTATGTACAAAATGGCAGCACAGTCGGTAGTTGTAGTGATAGCAGTTGAATCACATCGTGAAGAATGCTTTACAATTGTTTGATTTATCGTAAACGAACTCCTGTCTAACTAAACTCTTGGAAACCTGTTTAATTTTGGTTTCAAAGTGATAAATTGATAAAAACAAATTTGAACTCTTGCGAAGTTCAGCCGTATAAAAGCAGCAAACCAATATTTTGTGCAAACGGCTTAGACCCTCGCAAAGACAATTGTGCGACTTTATATTGAGATATGTGGATTCGATTGTTAAACTTGTTAAAATGCCTCTATCTCAATTTATAACCAAACATATCGTTAAAACAATGTATCATTTGTTCATACATGTGTACCTTGATTGACTTAAAATGTTAATTATTTTTCCCAACTTACAATATACTTACAAATATTGCGAAAGCGTTTACATACTTTGTTTTATTCGATGTATATATATGATGATATCTATTATAAATACAGGATTTGTGGAATCAACAGAACGAGAGATATTGACAAACAGATAAAGACATATTTCCATTGATGAAAATTTCAGGTGTTTTTATCTAGATGTTGTGGTTGTTTTCGGCAATTCTATATATGGTAGTATTTTGAACAATTATGACATAATTACCGTTAAGAGAGACGGAATATTATAACATAATTGAACTATATTTGTATTATAATTTTGGTCTTAATTTTGATTTGTTTATATCTTTTGTCGAAAACAAATTAAGCATTCCAATCAAACATTCCCATTTAAGCCTGCCTTAATATTAAGTAATGTTTGTAAGGTTAAAATTAGATTCAACTTTATTTCAGTTAAATGAAATAAATAATCAAAGAATGCATCCATAGTAAGATGACAACACAGGTTGTCTAAATGAGCAAAATCGCAAAAGGACAGAACAGTTGACACACGCAAATTTGCTAGCGTTTATAACTAGCGAACATTTTGTAGGTAGCTACCCTAATGTCAAGAGGAGCAGATGTGTATGTCGGGCTATTGTGTGGATGTTTTGATAGTGCTGTATGGGTGACTCTCATAATAAAGGTAAATATATCCTTTTCTCAATATAAATGTACTGTCATATCAGTGTGACCAGTTACGACAGAGAACCAAAAAAGATCAAAGACGGGGACACTACAAACGTAGAACAACAAGTGCAAGGTTGACAGAAGAGAAGACTTTCAGAAGAAAAAAAACAAAAAGAGAAAATAAATTCCCATTTATTAACAAATGCCAAGACAACAAGAGGTCCGTGAGTCTTAACGATCACCTGAGAGAAGTGTATACATGTAAATGGTACACATAGTGTTGTGTTAACAAAAGTAAGGTAAGGTAAGTGTCCCCTATTATGGGCATAGTGCACAAGGATTTAAGAAAAATTCACAAAAATATTATTTGTCCGTGTTGCATGAACGTTTCATACTTAACTTACCCA
Source organism: Pododesmus macrochisma (assembly GCA_032359645.1). NCBI lineage: Eukaryota > Metazoa > Mollusca > Bivalvia > Pectinida > Anomiidae > Pododesmus > Pododesmus macrochisma. The sequence continues at coordinate 17,703 of JAUMGZ010209009.1, read as the reverse complement.
CACTAATGCACATATGTAAATAAAGCTATGCTAAATTACCACCCCCCGCCCCCTTAACTGCAAGACCTACATACAACAGAAATCAGAAAGACAATTTTATACACCACCATGTGAAGTATACATGTATCAATTTTAAAACTGTTTAATATTTTGATTGATATTTCCTTGTTGGGACTTAATGCATGGGGAACAAAATGACACAACACAATTATCACAAACTACACTTTCAAAATACTTTAAATTTATCTCGCATTTCTGGAATAAGAGAATATTTTTAAAATTTTGATTGATTTTCTCCTTTTAATCCTCCGCATGTTCCCCTCGGTGACCGCAAGACCAAATTCATAAGTTTGTTCACTTTGTGCAAAAGGAAGCATTTTGTCATAACGCGTCTTGGAGAAATGTTGTATTTAAAAGTTTTGCATTCAGTAACAACTTATGGTCTCGCCTCTCAGCCCCCGAGGATTCAGTCCCTTCTCGGGTTTAAATTCTCATCCTCGTCATAAACTGATGATTTTCTCAAAGTTTTATCAAAATCTGAAAAAAAAGAAGAAGTCAAAATATGATTCTGGAAGGTTTGCACTATTATATCCCCTATCATATATATTGGAGGCACGTTACAGACTACATTTTGGTACTCTATTAGCCCCCCCCCTCCCTGATTGGTCATCCCCTTCACGAGGATTAAGTCTGATCCTCATCCTCTAAGTATCTTTTTTTTAAATGTTGGTTAGAATCCACTTGTAAGTTTCATTGCACTCAGTGACCCCTTAAGACCGCATCCCATATCCCCATGAGTTCAGCCCTTTCTTGAGTATACGTGAAAATTCTAATCTTTTAAAGTTTTGCACTTGTGAACCCCTTATGTGCCCCCTGAGGGGTTAGTTCCTTCTTTTGGTGTAAATTCTGATCATCAGTATCTAAGGATTATTTTATATATGTTAGTTAAAATCCACTAGTAAGTTTCATCATGCTCCAGAAAGGTTTGTTTACACAGTAACACTTTATGGCCCAGTCAACAGTCCCAGGGGTAGGGGTTCAGTCCCTTCTTGAGCTTTTGTTCTGAACTTCGCATCAGGTGGATTACCACCACGTTTTATCACAATCTGACAGAATGTTTTTGAGGAGAAGTCTAAAATGTAATTGTATACGCATGGCGGAGATAAGGCGATCACAAAAGATCACCCGAGCGTCTCAAGTGACCTAAAATTCATATATACCAAATAAAAAAAGGTCCTTAATTACACAATTATGTAAAAACACTGAATAAATGCTTTCGTATGCGCTCAAAGAACATGAAATGATTTTATCATGTGTCGAGAGGAAAACTGTATACCATATCACCGCTGCCATTACATATTTCTGTCATGTTCACAAAGAAGCCATATGTGCGTTTTTACAAACCAATTGGTCCGTACTGCGATCGAATGATTCGAGGTTTCAAACTAATCGAATTCTGTTGGCAAAATATATTCATATGGAATCTAGGTACAAAAGCATAAAATGTTGTGGAGTTTACAACACAACGAGTCTCTCACACACATGCAGGGGCAATGACTTTGAAATGTGTATGTAGGCTAGGTAGAGCATTTGCGTCGTGCTCCGGAAGACGGGGTTCTAATCCTGGCCGCGCTATTCCTAAGACGTAAAAATTAGGTGATCTTCTCGCTCCCTGCTTAATGTTCGGCATTTTGGTATAGGATAAGAACCAGTGTAGGCACGGTGTCAGAATAATATTAAGCATAAAGTGAAGTATCATGTCAAGTGTCTGTGGCATGATATGTCAGTGATTTATCACTATAACGTCGCCATAAGTGTGCACGGTCACAAGTACACACCGTCTCGGTAAGATTTGTAGGGATATTAAACCCCAACTAATACACATAAAAAAACTCTTTGATTGATGTGTTTAACCGAATTTTACGCAGCAGATGCTTTTAGATTATTGCGACCATATGCAACAGATTTACAATCGTATTTCTTGCAATTGTTTGCACATTTGTAACATGAGATAATCCCAGGCCTGACCCAGAGATAAATAATTATTATGCTTTAGGCAATGTATTTTTGGGTCGGAGTGTTAACAGGAACTGTTTTTTTTCTGTGAATGCAAATAAACGTTAATAGATATATTCTGAATAGAAATATGTCATACTTACATGTTGCGTGCTTATGATGCAACTTGCTCTAGCGACCACCTCTATAAATGAGGTTCATTGATGTCTTATTACACGTATATTTAATTGTACAATGTATATAAAGACCACCTCCACATAAAACCCACTTTTCCGGTCTCTTTTGTGGTATGTATGGACATGTTTGACTGTACACATTTTTTTTCTTCAAAACTGGCTGCATGTATCCATTGAGTCAAGCTTATGAATAAAGTTTCTTTGTTACCATATCGTGAGCACCTGGTTTCACTTCTAGTTTAAGTCCACCAGGACTTTTTCAAAATTTGATGTACACGTTCCTTGCATGGCCGCCTTTCAGATTTGTGTTTGATTTTGCCGAATGCCATCCAATATGGCAGCTATGGCTTCTGATTGGCTTAGACTTTTTCAACTTCGTGTCAAGAACTGTGAGTCAGAATTTTTACGAAACTTGATGAACGTGTTTCTTGCATGGTCCTCTTTCAGAATTGTGTGTGATGTTGCCAAATACCATCCAGTATGGCCATTTTGGCTTATGATTGACTTAAACATCTGTGACTGCTTGTCAATAAATAATGATAAGATTTTCAGGGAACTTGATGTAGATGTTCCTTGAAGTTTAATTTAAAGATATTCTTGCATTGTTAATATATCGAGGTGGACGTTAAGGCCCAATGGGCCTCTTGTTTAATAGAAGTTCGTGATGTTTCCATATTTAGTTTTAAAATGTATATTTGGTTAATTTTTCTGTGTGCGTTCAACGTTTTCCTTATTTTTGCCAATGTTAATGAACTTACGGCTTTAAAATATCGTGTTGATTTTTCGAATTAACTACTTTGTCTTATTAGGGCATTAATATTAAGTATCCACGTAGTGTTCAAAGTGCTAAATTTTTACATTCTATTACAAATTTTGCGCGGTAGGGAAGTTTGCGCGTCTCAATGACCTGGAGAGCTATGTTGGCGGGAACTTGTGTTTCTGGTAGGGTCACTCAAGTCAGAAAGAGTGAAGGGTAGAGACCAGACAAAGATCGGCACGTCCTACGGAGGGGACGCTAAGTTGGCGGTCCCGTGTACAGGGATTTTTAACCCCCCTGGCACGATAAAGATCCCCATGTAAAGTTCAATAAGAGTAGGAAACGCCGTAGCATGGGTTCATCCTTCTATCTGTACTATCTCTATTCCTTTCGTTTCCCGTTCCTGTCACTGCTTCTCTTCCTGTCCTATCTTTTGGTTTTTCTCCTTTGGACTTTTGTCGCAATATCGGTGAAATATTCTTGACGTGACGTTAAACCCTAATAAAACAAACAAACAAAAATCACAAATTTTGCATTGTCAACCGATCAACGGTGAACATTGATATATTGAGTGTCTTTAGGACACTGACATTGCAATTACATGTATGACCTCATTGGAGTTGGACATATAGCAGTTAAAATATCATTTAACTACCCCGCAAAACATATGTTTGTCATGAGTCTTGAGATCTTTGTTAAAGCATAAAATATATTTAAAAAGTATACGTTTAACGTATTTTGCAGGTGTTATATGACGAAGGTATACATTACATGTACACATTTATCTGCCTTGCTGCGGGATCAGTACCAATAGTTGGCATCAGCAAAATACTGCATCATTACGTTTCAAAAAACGCATCCATTAGTAATGTAGCTAAAGCTGTAAATGTGAAAGAAGAAACATGCGACAATAGAGAACTACGGCAGAACACCATCACAGGTGAAAGGATAGCAAAAGGTTTTACAAATATACAAGTGCTGGAAATGGGTTCGTGATTTATTTTATGGCTCACAACTATTGTGCCTCGGTTGAGTGATATGAATGCTCCCATATACTTCATTGACATGAAGACATCACGCAGGATGGCACCTGTGTAACTTGAATGGATTGTTATCGTAAACACTTGTTTCACGTATTGTCAAATAGTGACGTTTTAGTGTAATTTTTTTGTCGGTTGAACATGATTTAAATGTTAATTTAAAAGGCTGCGTTGGATTATTGGACTTCAGAAGAAGCAGAACTAACACATATGTAATAAAAGATTTTTCATACGGACTGTAGAGCGACACATGCTTATTTTTGTTTAGTTTGGTAGGGATGTGATTTGTGTCCTTTATTGTCATCGTAATTGTCCCTCCTTCCCCTTAGGAGTCAGAGCTTTGATTTATTGAGGTATTGTCTCTTCTAAATTCATTTCCTCCTCGAGTCTGTTGATACAGTTGGCTTCGGGTTAAGTGCGAGGTCCTCTCACCCATTTTGCTTGTTTGACGTCATTTGTAATGTCAACGCCATGTTGAATCAATGACGAGTGGTATCTATAGGTAATTTGATTTTCATTCTCGTTTCTTTGAACATTCGTGAATGCCTCTATCACCTTGTTAGTCCATGGCAGGGTTGCCCACGTCAGACAAGTTGTAGGGAACATGCTAGAGAAAGATAGGTACGCATTTCAACGAAACGCTAAAGTTGGCTATCCCGTGTACAGGGAGGTTCACGTTAAATTTACCGACTTCTGAGTCTTGTATGTGGCTATATTAGTGTTTGGTGTTGTTATGTTTGTACTTTGTTACGTTATAACCTGCAAAGAATTGATAACTGGATATTGCAAAAGGTATTATATTTTGTTTCTTTTTATTGTGTATACATATAAATGCATATGCACTAGGCAATGGCAACATCTTTTTATTGATTTATTAATTTCAAGCGTATTGTTAAAAATTGCATAAGTATGTTAGGAAATATCGCATAGTTAACTAACGTATTAAAAAAACAGTGAAATCAAAAGCAAGAGAGACATTGACAAACTATCAATAGCCGCTTCAAACAATTTAGTATGAAAATAAAATGAATATATCAACATCACAACAATCCCCAAGACTAGGTATCCCTGCCAACCGACTTAGGACGATCACACAGCACGACACCCGACGGTGTAGTTACACAGATTAATGAGTCCTCAACATTCCGACTTCACGCATGAGACAAGAAGTCGTTCGTATGGACATACGTTTACAATTTTGATAACTACTCTTCTTGGGCTGTCAATCATCATAAACACCAGTCGTCTACATCTATTGTCCATAAAATGCCAAACGAAACATACTTACATTTTCAGAAAGTCAGGAAAAAGATGCCAAAAATGAAAAAAACACTAACCACACACCTTCTCTGAACACTGTTTTGCGAGAATCGATGTTCTTGACTAACGTTTTCTGGATGTCTATTATGATGCTACGTTTCTATTACTTTATTGGAGAAAGTAACAGGTTGATAAACAGCATAGTCTACACAAGAAATGAAGGTATGTACTCAAATGTATATATGCATATACGAATATAATGTATAAAATGGGGAGTGTTTGTTTAACAAGGAGTAAACTAAACATCCACAGTATTTTATTTAACCCATATCGTGACAAAAGACCAAAAGAGAAAAACGAAACAATAGGACAGGAAGAGAAGCAGCTACAAGAACGGGAAATCAAAACAATATGGATAGTTCAGAAAAAATGATGATCACATGCAACGTCGTTTACTCCTACTCATCCATCGAAAAATACAGACGGATCTTTATCGTCCTAGGGGTTAACAAATCTCTGTATACCGAACAGCCATGTTAGCGTTCCCGCGAAGGATGTCCTGATCTTTATATGGTTTCTACCCTGAAAATCAATCTGACTTTGGTGGCCCTACCAAGAACGCAAGGTCCCGCAAGTATAGCTCGACACAAAGACCACTCTACCACGATACGTTCTCGAGCACAGGGAAGTATACTGTGGAAAGAGCGAAACTTTAATGCAAGAGTACAATAGAATGCTAGAAAATGTGTATGATGATACAGATGATATACAATACATTGCAAATTTAAAAATTATTATTTGGTTGGTCTCACTGATATGATTTACTTCTCTGTTTATTATACACATTATAAGTTTGTTTAATACGTAGGTTACATTTTTAGGTCAACTGATCATGAGCCGAAGGATGATTCGTCTTCGACGGTCGTCCGTAAAGTTTTACATTTTGAACTTACACTGAAAAACTACTGAAGGGATAAACATGAAACTTCACAGGAATGTGACCAAGTGTTGTTATTTTGCGGGGCGGTCTTAAACTCCAGTTGAACTGAACATATTAAGAAAATATTTGGTGGAATTGTTCAGTAGACTGTGAGAACAAAGTGTTTTGGGCCGCCGTCTTGAAAAGCCTACTTTGTCTTCCGTACACTTTTATATTTTGAATTTAAACTCAAAAACTACTTAAGATATTTACATTGAACTTCATTGATTGGTTAAATTCCTTGATCTTATTAAGTTTTGTTATTTTTCAGGGTGGTTAGAAATCCAAGATGGCAGCCATGGCAGCCATTTTGAAAACCTTTTTTAAACTTTAACTTTAGTTGTATTGAACTGATTTTGACAAAACTTGGTAGGATTGTTATGTGGACTATGAAATAACATCTTGTTATTTTTGGGAGCGGTTCGAAATACAAGATGGCCACCACGCCAACTGTATCTCCAGTTCTACACCTTAATCCATTGATATGTAGCAACTTTGGACCATGGTGAATCAAGTTTGTTCAAGGCATGACCCTTGGGTCAAATATAGGTTACACGTTTTTGGATCAAAAGTTCAAATTTTTAACATACACTTATTATTTAGCAAATCTAGTTAACTTTTCCCATTTTCGACTTCTTCTCTCAAACCACTGGACAAGTTCTTTTCAAACTTTGTAGGAAGTATCCCTAGGAGAAAAGGATTCAGATTTGTTAAAATTGTAGGGGCTTGGCCACTAGGAGCCAAAAAATGGGAAACGAGGCAAAATTTAAAAAAATCTCAAGAACTAGAGGACTAAAACTTAACGTTTCGGTATGGTTTTACTTTAGACCATGGTGAATCAAGTCTGTTCAAGGCATGGGTCAAAAATGCGTTACGCTTTTTGGGGTAAAAGTTCAAAGTTTTTTACTTGGACTTATATAGCAAAAATCATATAATGGCAATCTTCTTAAAAATGGTAGACTTTAAATATACACATAAATTAGAAAGTTGTTTGAAATTTTGCAAGGAATACTTTGCGGTCACTAAGAAAAACTAAAATGGCCAATTTTCTCGAAAACCGTCAACTTTTGGCATTTTGCATAAGCATATACATGTGAAATTATTGAGACTAATGTGGGGATTATTTTCGCAAAGTTTCAGGGGCTTTGGGTCAAAAGTCAAAGGCCATCGGCACTAAAAAACAAGAAGAAATAGGATCAACAGAACAAACGCTATTGACAAACAAACAAACAATAGCTTCATCAAAGCACTAAGAAGTACTAAAATGGCCTATTTTCTCAAAAAAACGTCGATTTTGTGTATAGGCAAATACATTTAAAAGTTGTTAGAACCAATTTTTGTATTTTTTTCGCAAACTTTCAAGGTCACTTCTCAAAAATTGTGATATTTTTAATAGATCCATTGCAAAGAAAGTTTTTTTGAAATAATGCAAAGAATCTTTTGCGAGATTGGAAAAACTATACATTTGTAGAAAAATGAATGCTGTTTTGAAGCCTGAAAATGCAAGTTTCCCACATGACTTGATAAAACCTTAATTATATATTTCCCATAAATTATTATGCCTTTTGATACCACTCTCATTCAGAGTGCATTTGACCTATGATTTCAGGTGACCGTTAAGGCACAATGGGCCTCTTGTTATATATTATATGCGATATCGATACGGTTACTGTTTCAAGTAATTCAGTCTGTCGACGTTCGTCGTCTTGTCGCATTTTCGACTTCTTATTCAAAACCACTTGACCAACTTACTCAAGGAAGAATCTCCCGGGAAAGGGGATTCCGATCTGTTCAAATGAAGGGGCTCGGCTACCAGTGGCACCACAAGGGGGTCAGAAGTGGAAAACTTGGCAAAACTTCGATTTTTAATTTGTGAACTACAAGGTCTTAAGCTTAATGATTTGATATGTATTAACTTGAGGGCATGGATATCCTAGTTTGTTAAAGGCGCGTCTTTGGGGTAAAAATTTAGTTACAGGTCTTCGTGTCACAGTTCAACAATACAAAAATATATAAACGTTTCATATTTTCAACCTCTTGTCCAACTGGACAAATTTCACAAACACTTGTCTCACTGGGCGCCATGGCCACTTCGGGGCCAAACGGGGAGTTAAACAAAAGAATTAAAATTATTTTTCGTATAAAGTGGATAGTCTAGAGCTTTATGCCTTGTTGTATTGTAAATTTAGGGCATGGAAAACCGATTTGTTCAAGGCGTAACCCCGGGGCTAAAATATGTAAGGCGTTTTGAGGTCAACATTCAACACTTTATACATGTATGATATGTATCCTTCGCTTGTGCGTATTAATCCAGTGTACATTTGGATTTTATCTTATGATTGTTTTTGTACTATTTATATTTATATATATATAAACATAGAAAATATGTTATCTTTTCGCATTTTCGACTACTTGTCCAAAACCACTGTACCCATTTTATTCAAAATTTGAGGAAGGGGTTCAGATTTGTTCAATTGGTAGGGCTTAGTCCCTTAAGAACGCCACTTTGGATGTCAAAATAGAGAACATTTGACAAAAGTCAAATACTCTTATTATTTACTAGAAAGCGTAGTACTTAATGTTTTTGTATGTAGTGACCTTGGGGCATGGATAACCAAGTTTGTTAATTGCATGACTCTTTGGAAATGTATTCAAATGCCGCAAACATACGTAAAGGCCTGTTTTATTAAAATGGACGTTAAGAGTAACAGAACTTGTTAAAACGTTGAATATTTCCACTAATGCTATTTAGATTGTGTTTATTTACCATTTAGATATAATTTATAAATATTATATTCACTGTTTAGATAGGTGTATAGGAAGAGCCTATAAGAATGTAATAGCCTACAGCTGTATTTATGTAATGACACTTTAGATATGTACGTACATGGATGCATGGTATTAATTCATCTTATATTGACATCCACACGGCCACGTACGTATAGCCCACAGCTGTCCTTATGTAAGTCGGACAATGTATATAGACTCGTATATCGAGCATATGAATTAGGATGGTTTTAACCTCTGGAGAAGGAAGCGCCTCAGTTATTTTGAATTCAAGATAGTCTACGCTATATGCAGTACTTTATGTGTATTTATATTTCGGACACTATACTAAAATTTTATTATGTTATATTCCCGTGTTTAATTACATTAGGCCCAGCGGGCCGCGTTTTATCATTCACTATGTGAGGGGTTGCCCTGTCAGTAATGGCGTTAGTACCTAAAAAATATCCCATTTGGCGTCGGGTTCATTCTTTGTTTAGTTGTAGGCAATGACCACTCGGGCAAGTGTTGATCTATCTCGTTTCAAATGTGTGTGCTTCGACATTCGGCTTTTCTTTAAAAGCATTTATTGAGTCAACATGCTTTAAATTGTAAATTGTATCGAATTGTATATTATTATGTCAATTCCGATAACCAGAACTCGGTTGCTGCAAAATATTTTGGAAGAGGAATGCGTACAGATTAAGTATTGATTTGACTTATTAATATTGTTGGGGAGTAGACTGGGGTTCTCGAGGGTTCGTACTTCGTGCCCTTTAATTTTGTTTACTGTTGGGAGATTTTTGTGACTTGTCTTTAGAGACGGAGTAGTATACTTTTTGGCCTTTCGTTTACAGATCTTTGCCTGTTCGTTTCAATTTGTCATCTCTTCTATACCCTTGTAAAAACGTTTGTTGATATTCCAAGACATAACACGTCAATTTATTGCATATAAATCCGCATCGTTGGTCCCTTTTATTTCTTCATTCGTGTCGTTCGTCTTAAATCGAAAACAATCTATCAGACTTAATAACAAATTCAGTCCAAAATGGAACGAGAAAATAGATTTCATGGAATCCTCTTATACATAATAAGAGTTTTTAAAAAAGAGTTTCCACATGGTCTTTTATGATATATCTGCTATATCCTTTTCGGGCGCCATAGCTCATTGGTAAATCATTCGGTTTATTGATTAGGTAGGAGGAAGTTCAAATCCAGGCAGCGGCAAAACCTAAGGCGTCAAAATAAGATAATCTTCTTATTCGTATTCTATGGGTAAAATAAAGATTGGTAGGCTTGGTGCAAGGATATTATGACTGAGTAAGGTATTATATCAATTAGTCTTTATATTTCTATGAGAGACAACTACATGTAATAAATAACCATCAGTACATGAGTTGAAGGAACTTTAAACTACAATGAAATAAAATAATATCCTTTATACATAGTGAGTTTCTACACCGACCTGATGTCTTCTGTTATGCTTGGGGGCATACTGACCTCATGTTTGGCTGGATGTGTGAGACATTGGCAGACAATTCAATTTAAAGGTAAGTTGTTTTTAAAAACCAAACAAATTGACATGTACAAACATTCATGGCTGACACAATAATCAATATAACTATACTAGCTGATTAGGCATTTTTGGGTCAAAAAGTAGAAAAAGAATTGATAGCTAAAAGCCAGATAAATTAAGTCAATAGAACAAAAGAAATTGACAAGTATAAGCTCATTACATCTGCACGTTAAATGGGAAGGTTCCGATGATGATAAATGTAACCAGTATAACCACTTCCCTGTGCTACACACCTTATCGCGGTAGGGAGGTTTGCGCGTCTCGATGACCTGGAGAGCTATGCTGGCGGGAACTTGTGTTTCTGGTAGGGTCACCCAAGTTAGACAGCTTGAAGGGTTGAGACCAGACACATATCTGCACGTCCTTCGGAGGGTACGCTAAGCTAGTGTTAGCCAAATTGTGCACTTCAATGAATGCACATAAATATTATGTTGCTCAGTGCTGGTAGTTGACCCAAAACAGTCTTTTTGTCATGTCAATTTGCATTTTCAGTCCCTTTTTCCCCCCTTTTTTGTAAGGCATTCTTATCTATGACGTATCGTTTGATGGTTGATATATACATGACATAGTTAAGAAAACAGCATATACCTTAATCAAAGCAAATAATATGAAGGAATCTGCATCAAAATTCATTTTTGAATACATATATGCATTAATAGATAAAAACGTATTTGATTTTTCATTTTACTCTTTGTCGCTTCAGATAATCAAGATGAAAGAAAACAGCAATTATTTCCGAACCTTTTGCCAATAACAATCACATCTCTGTTGGCTGTAGGTTTGTCCTGCATTGCCTTCGTCAAAACTACTGGATCATTGATCACCAGCTTTGTACTCTTAGTGGCATTACGATCATTCATGTACAGCGTCAACATAAGTTTCCTATTAACTGCGTTAGTATATATTTTAGAAATAGTCTGTTGTAACTATGTATCGCGGTATGAAAAAATCCAAATCACAAACATTATAAAAAAAAATTATGTACCACATAATCAATTCTATCATTACGATTGAATTAAAAATCAAAATTGAGAGACATACTGCAATGTTTATCAATAATATTTGCTATAATAAGCGAATAAAAAGTAATAACTACAGAATAAATTGCAGACTCTTGAAAATATTGGTTATGGGCATCGTTACCAAAGCCATATGTTTAACTAACGCAGTAAATTCGAAAAAAAACAGTATGAATAGGATCAACAGAACGAGAGGCATTGACAAACAAACAATAACTGCGTCAAACAATGAAGCACCGGAATGTAATTAATTAAATTGACATCACAACACACATCAAGACTTGTAATCCATGCGGACCGACTTAGGACGGTCACCCAGTACGAAACCAGGCAGTGGTACAAAGACGCTTTTCTAAAGGCGGAAGTCCATTGTCATTGGCAAACAAAAGGAAAACGTTAAACGCGCACAGAAAAATTTACTGAATATACATTTATTAACTAAACATGGAAACATCACGAACTTTAATTCTCCCATAACAAAATCATAACATGAGATAACAAATATAGAGTTAACAGCCGCAAAATATACATGGTTAATCGTTTTGTAGAAAAAATGAATATTTATCTATGTGATATATAATTTTGTATAGGACAAAGTAAATATAACAAAGTATTTTCTGCTTTAAACTTAACTATAATTGAGAAATTGTTACCATCTGAATAGCCCAAATGCCTACAATTCTTAGTTAATAATCAATTTATTGAAAGTACAAATGTTTCTAAGTCTCATTTTCTTGTACAGAAGTTTAATTAAATTTTTGCAATCTCTTAAAGAGTATCGCCGTCAAATCGAAGCAGTAAATACAAAAAGACGATATTCAAAAGACGTAAGTCGTATGTACATGGGCAAACAAAAGAAACAAGAGGGACGCACACAGAGGGAGAAAAACAAAAAAATATGTAATCATTATCTATAAAAATAAACGTTGCGAACTTCTATCATCGACTTGGAAGCAAAACCAAGTGTCAGCGATTGATTAAATGTGTATACACACATGTCACCTATCGCGATGTTTCATACACTCCTTGTATGATTCCACTCACCCCGCTGTTCGCCACTGGTACCGTGACAACATACTAAAGACAAAAGGCAAAAGAAATAAAGGATTGCAAGCATAAACAATATCAATAAAGCAAACCATAAGGGATAATAAGACAACGAGTAAGAACCTATGACAACATACTACATTAAATATAACATTTTAATACTACTTACTATTATATTGAAAAGGGGTGGCGTTTAGCTGTAATTACTTTGAAAATATGAAAATTATATCCCCATGTCTAATTCAAACCCAAACGGCTTCCCTGTGCTTGATAACTTATCATGGTAGGGAGGTTTGAGTGTATTTATGCCCTGGATAGCTATATGGCATCGGCGACATACGCGTCGTAGACACATTGACGTGCTTCTACACTTGGTATAAACCAGACTCAGGACTACCATGTGTATTTTCTGCCCTGATCAACAAAATCATGATCACTTAGCAGGGAACGTGACAAATACATAATCTAATTTTAACGTTTAGTTGGTGACATTGTCGGTTTTGAACGCGTGCCTTTTCGCCCACGAGGTAACGCTTTTTACCACCGAGCTACCACGGTTTTCAACAAACCGAAAAAACTTAACAGTTTAATAAAAGTAATCAGGAAAACCAAATATGATTAGGATCAATAAAACGTTATACACTGACAACACAACGATAAAGAGGGGAAAGACAACAAAATACCTTGTTATATTGTATTAATGAACTCAACACCAAATCAGAAGAAATTTAGTGCCCTTATAGCTTATCTTAAGACTAGTAATTTATCGAATGATACTGATTCAACCTCTATAAAAAGTGATAAAATTCTTAATTTTTTTAATGTTGAAAGGGCTTTCATATACCGAAATGACACGGAAATATCACGACAGGTAACACATGTGTAGCAGGAGGCGCTTCTAGTTTTGTTTTGAAGTTTGTGGTGTTTCCTCTTTTTGTTAATAATAGAATTTTCACGTTTACTAAATATCGTCTTGATGATTGAAGTACACGAGTTTCGTTTCATTTATGAATGTAGTCAATGACTCAACCTATATGTGAACATTTATTTTTATTAATTCGCAAGGTTTTTTATAGTTCGTATTTTTTCTATTTAGGTTCCCAAATGTATATTTCGGTATAACACACGGAATAGTCATCAGCGTTAGCGGTGCATTTAGTCTCTTTATATATGGGATATTTGTTTGGGCAGATAGTTATCCCGGAGCGGATCGGCACGTAAGTATAACACAGATGGCGGCATGGTTCAGTTTACAATTTTTTTTGGTGGACTTGCCCTAATAGAACTTTGTCCCTCAGAAGCGTTTCGCTTCCGGACATTGTCTTACTGAACGTTTTACAATACGCCGATGTTGTATGTTGCGTGGTTCATAACGTTCTGCTTATTTATGGACAAGAAAGGGTATATTTGGTAGGTTTGACGTCATTTTTTAATCCCCGTTTCAGTATACATATACTTTTCAGGGTGTCTTGTTGATGATTCTATTATTGTTATTAAATAGTCTTTGTTTTGATGATCCTATTTTTTGCTATATTGTATAGTGTTTGTTAATGGATATGTTTGCTTTTTTTTCTATTGTAAGAAAATCAGTCAGTCCGTCTGTTTGGGTTTATTTGGTATTCAAACATATCAATGTAGTCTTTATGTCATCTCTGCTGACCAGGGCTGGATATTGCACGAAACACGCGTCCCGAAGAATACGTTTTAATTCCTCTTTTGACTGCCCGCACTCCTAACTTCTTGGCAAAACTATTAGAATAGTGTTGTTGGAGTGTAGTTTGACAACATTACAAATTGCTAATAAACTTTTAGGCATAGAGCTGAATGCTTTGGTATTTAGTAATTTGAGGGCATTGGAAACCCAAGTTTGCTTAAGACATATCTCTGAGGTCAAACATGAGTAACGCGTTTTAGGGTCAAGACTATACAACTTTAAACAACGCATGATATTAAACAGCCCTAGGGGTAGGCGGGTCAGACTTTTTCAATGATTGGGCCAAATCAACTTGAAAGCGGCACTTGATAGCCCAAATGCGGGTATTTGACAAATAAAAAAAATATTTGAAAAATCTCATTAACGAGAGTGCCTAGCTAGAGCTTAATGTTTTAAGCTTAATGTTTTGGCATGACAATGTTGTACTATTGTTGGGGTATAGATTTTGAACATCATAACCATCGTGAATTTTTTGTCACCGTTTCCCCTTTGGTAATGTAGCATTGATGTACTGAAGTCACGTCTATTCTATATTAGTTTTCTCTCTTGCGTCCGTGGAATACAGAAGCTTCGATAAAGAAGGGTCATAGTTACATATAAACAGTACAGCGCATATGTGATCTTATCACAACTTGTCCTTTTTGTTAAAATTAGGACACACTTGGACATAGCACGTTATAAAACATTGAAGGGTTACCACAAGATGGGGTGGAGGGGGCAAAATAAGGGGATACCTTTATTTAACTCTTCAAATTCTTGCAAGTGTAGTAACCTTGAGGTATGGCAAACCAAGTTTGTCATAGGCATGACCCTAGACTCAAAACTTTTGAAATTCCAAATATCTACTGATAGGCCTGTTTCATCAAGCTGGGACTCTTGTTATCAGTTGGTCTATTAGCATGACATTAATAACATATTATAACCCTCATTTGAAACAAAGATGAGTTGAACGAAATACATTGACAAACCAACAACATCAGCATCAAACAATACGGCACCTGCAAAAAGGAACTACTATTACAATCCAAAATATTTGTAAGAGATTGCTGGTCGAAAAAGAACGGTCGCAAAGCACAACAGAAGGTTGTGTGGTCAAACTAGCTTTGTCTAGCCGTTCTGATTTCTATTGTTGTTATAGCGCCATGACGTTAAATGATTTTTGTTGTCGAGATGATTGATATAAGCAAACGGCGCATTATTTGATTTGTCTGCACGCCTGGTCAGAGTTATAGCGCCATAAACGTCAACAAATAATAGTTTAAAACTTATATATTCATTTATGTTTTTTTCCAAAACAAATGTATTTTCCAGTAATTAAAATTGAAATTGAACTTCGCAGCCGTAAGTGTCTTTATCGGAACAGCCACCGGAAATAACTAGTGTAGACATGTTTCCATAACAACAAAAGAGTACATGGAGAAAATAAAAAAAAACCAGAAATTGTTTTTATGTAGATTTAATATGAATCATAAAAACTGTCTTAAACATGTTGATTAATAACTTTGCAATTAAAAAGTAATAGTTAAAAGTTAAGAAAGAAAAGCGAGAGTGTTCGCGGAGGAATGACAAGTACTACAACACGTTTTCAATATAACTACGCCAGAGTTATGCTAAAATAAACGTCAACAAATCTCTATGGTTTATGTAGAGAGATTTCATTTTAAATGTAAATATATAGTAATGGCGTTGTCAGGCTGTCGGTCAGGTCGTCTACATAATTCATACACTGAGGCATTCTGTTGACAATTTATTGACATTATTCATTAAGGTAATGTTTCATTTTTTGTATGGATAACACTTTAAATACTATATAGAAATAGTGTATATAAATACACCAAAGATGGTAAAAAACACTGGATGGTTTACACCTCTATTTCTCACTTCAACGTAAGGAATGATTAGTTTGACAACTGTTTCCATATCATTGGTTTAGGATTTGAGATTTTGGGCATAAACATAAAAAAATTTGTATATTAAGATTGTACAGCCAAATATTTACAATATCCTATGACACTAATTTTTGATTGGTCTTAAACTAGTTTTAATCAGTGGTTTTGAAAGTTAACTATGACAAATCAGAAATTCTTTGGCTGGAAAACACACTTATTTAAACGCACACACATCATTTATGTCGACAATGACAATGATTTGCAAACAGTTTTTGTTTGGCTAAATTAAAACATAAAGAAATCAATGAATACATCTCATGGTATCTGGAAAAGAGTTAACCACAATTTAATTCTTACTCGCTATCTTACGTCTGCTATGTGAAAAATATGTTCTAAATATTTAATTTTCTGCTGTAGATTGAGAAAAGAAAAATCTTGTTTGAATTAATTTACAAGCAAACCATAATTTCAAAATGTATCGGTTACTTTCTGTTGGTTTTGTTGACGTCACATGTTTGTTTTCAATCTGTGATTTTCCATGTCAAAGATTATTGCAGTGAGACGGAAATCAGTGCTTTTTGAGTCAGTAAAAATAGAACAGTTATCTGAAAAAAGTTTAAGTGTTAATTATGGAATAGCAAACAGTTTTGCGCGAATGTGGTGTATACTTAATGGTGTGATCATGAACTGTTCAAGTTCGTTTTATGAATCATCGTTAAAGACAGTTGGAGTATAATGGCGACGACCATAGGTTTAAACATATATATCACATTAATGGAGCTACACCCCGGACTAGAAATATTACCTATGCTGTTCATTTTGTCGTTGCAGCAGTTCCTAGTTGTCGAATCCAGAAGTATTCTCGTTGTCTACGAAACGGAGTACTCAAGCTAAGACTATTTGTGTGGTGGTATATTTTTTCAATGATTCAGACCTTCACGGACAGGACCGAATGGTCGGCTTGGTTAAAATGTTGAAAGAGTATTTGATTGCCTCCATTGTCAACACAACGAACACTCTAACCCGTAGACTACGTTAGAAGATTTACAATTTAGATAATCATGGCTATGTGTATGATATTGTTTGAGTAATACTAGTATAGTAGTAAATCGAAAAACCAAGACGATATTCTAAAGCCTTAAGTCCATAGACAAGGGCAAACAATAAAAAAAACGTTGGCCGCACACAGAAAAAATAACAAAATTTACATTTATTAACTAAAAAAAAAAACATCACGAACTGCTGTTAAAAAACTAGATGAGAAACCAGGTGTTCTCGATATGGTGGGCTTTTCCTGCTACACATCGTGTCAACCGCCGCGATACCTCCGTGTCATTCCGGTGTATGGTAACCTTATCCACTATTTAAAAAGGAGCAGAGGTCAAGAGCAACCATAAGAAAAACTCACAAGTTATGATGACGAAAGAGCATAGGAGAAAAACCATTAACAGGAGAGGAATAGAA
>JAUMGZ010208998.1:0-12064 GCA_032359645.1 Pododesmus macrochisma | reverse complement strand
TATGATATACATACACATTACCTGTGGTACACATACACATTACCTGTGATATACACACACATTACCTGTGGTACACATACACATTACCTGTGGTACACATACAAGTTACCTGTGATACACATACACATTACCTGTGATATACATACACATTACCTGTGATAAACATACACATTACCTGTGGTACACAAACACATTACCTGTGATATACATACACATTACCTGTGGTACACATACACATAACCTGTGATACACATGAACATTCCCTGTGATATACATACACATTACCTGTGATACACATGAACATTACATGTGATATACATACACATTACCTTTGATACACATACACATTACTGTGATACACAAACACATTACCTGTGGTAAACATACACATTACTGTGATATACATACACATTACCTGTGGTACACATACACATTACCTGTGATAGACATACACATTACCTGTGGTACACAGACACATTACCTGTGATATACATACACATTACCTGTGATATACATACACATTACCTGTGGTACACACACATTACCTATGATATACATACACATTACCTGTGGTACACATACACATTACCTGTGATATACACACACATTACCTGTGGTACACAAACACATTACCTGTGATATGCATACACATTCCCTGTGATAAACATACACATTACCTGTGATATACATACACATTACCTGTGGTACGCATACACATTACCTGTGATATACATGAACAATACCTGTGATATACACAAACATCACCTGTGATATGAATATTACCAATTTACTTGTGTTATATTTGAACATCAAAGAAATAAACAACAAGAACATAATGCATGTTTTACAACAAAGATTTGATTATTGATTGGAGAATTAAGTGATCTATGTAAAGGATAATCTATAAATTTCTGTACAGTACTAGTGTACATCAACATCCAACACAGGAATCTTAATTGATAGCATGTATAGATTCTAATGTAGCAGCTCTTGTGTTTCTCAAACTGACTTAAAGTTCATTAATTAAGTGTTGCTATAAGAAATCAATAGACTTTAGTAATGAAGATTCTACGTATTTTTAAGTTTATCCTTTTGTAAACACATCATCTTAAGATACTTTCATTGATTTTGCTGACTTTATGACCACACAGAAAGTGTTTATTTCACATTAAGATCTCTGTTCAACTCCTTATGGAGAGTGTTACTAAGTTTAAGATCTAATTTCTTGACAAATTTGATTACTTTGCTTGAGATGGAATATTTTTATGCTTTATATTACGTAATGAGGAAGCACATCTTGAATAGTATAATCTGACTATAAAGTGAGGAATTAATCAAATTTTCCACAAGATTTTACTCAATTTATCCTTGTGGCAGGTAAAGTAAGGAGAGAAAATCACTTTGATTGCATTTTATGGTTGCTCTATTAGATTGTTACCAGCGTGCAAAGACTTGAAAGGCATTTAAATAGATTATAACATAGTTGTTATATATTTGTATCAAGACTATAAATCTGTGTGTTAAATCTGTCATATCTGCTTAAATATTTAAAATATATAACAAGACCTAATGTGTACATTAAAAGGCATCTCTACTGTTATATTAATAGGGGAGTGGGGCATAATGTTTCACAATGTCTGTCCGTTCTTGGGGCTGGTCGTCAACATGTTGTCTGGAGCAAAACTTCATCAATATTCAACCTAAGTCTGCCAAATTTGGTATACATGTACATGTACACATGCAATTTGGTATGGAGAACTGTTGTGTACTGCAATTACATCCCTACAACTTTTTCCCCAGAGTTATTACCCCTTTTGTAGATTTCTTTGCCCAGAGCATAAACTTTGCACACATTTTTAGTCCATCTGGACCAAAGTTACAAGGTGGAATTTTCTCATATAAATCCTGTCCTCCTTTGTCCGTTAATATGTCATTAACTTTTCACATTTTCGACTCTTCTCCTATCCACTAGACCAATTTCATCCAAACTTGGTATGAAGCTTCCCTAGGAGATGGGGATTCAGATTTGTTGAAATGAGGGGCTTGGTCCCCAGGGGTGCTACAAAGGGTGCAACTAGGGACCAAAAATAGGGAAATTTGACATAATTAAAAAAATCTTTTAATAAACTATAAAGCTTTGAGTTTAATGTTTGCATCTAAAACAACCACACAATTTTGAATGAAATTTGATATAGAGCAGGTTCAAATGATGGGATATATCACATCTTTAGGGGAATTAATTTGGTTATATTCATCAAGAATGCTTAGAGGTTCAGGTGAGCGTATTGTTTGTGTTAGTTATAGGTCATCCATCCTTTTACATTCCATATTCACCAACCTGTAGTTTAAGTAATTGTCAAGTCTTATTTAACACCATAAGGTGCATTAAGTGTCTACACTATTTCATATATTCATGGTTCTGCAATAAAAGAAAAAAATTGTTAGCTATTTTGTCCTAATTAATAGCTTATTATTTGTATTCACAAGCTCTCTAAACCTATCTCCAAAGTTAGGATAGATAAAGTTCAATTGGACATCTTGAAAAATATCGGTCAAATTATTTTCCTTCACATTATTGTCGATGAGAATTTGAAATAAAGTATATCTTGAAAGAAATATTTTCTCACTCTGACCGGCTTGTCAGACTTTCTTTAGAAAATATGTTCATATTATATATTACAGGTATTCTTGATTAAATTGTAACTTAAGGTGCATGATATTATGGATTTTCTTTAAATAAAATGAGAGGCTGAGTACATGACTTGTTTTCATTGTGTAATGTTTCATAATGTAGGCTTGTTACCAGTTGTAGGTAGAGGTTTATTGTGTAGTTTGTTACCTGTGGGAGGTTTACATCATTATGTTGATTCTTGATGGGATGAAAGCTTCCTCTGTAATCCGATCAGCACAGAGTTTTCCATTTCCTCTTAGCAATTTGGTTCAGCTTATGCAGCATGGGAGAGGATATTGAAGGCGTCAAGCAAGACAAGACGTCCCCCAGGGAACTCCACTTAATTGATTTCCTTGCATGTGATGCTTTTTATTGTGTTTGATCTTGACATCATATGACATGCCCATGTTAACAACTCTATTGTCTTTGTGAAGAAAATAGTCATATTATATCTAGCTGCCAATATTTAAAAAAAAAAAAATTGATTACTTTTCATAATAGGTGAAGAATGTGAACAAGGAACATAAATTTGTGGGATAAAAAATCAATACTGCATGGTACTCCATAATTTAATTTGTTTGAAATGTTTATAAGTTAAACACATGAAATGATAAAAAAAAATTCAATAAGGTTTGAAACAAATTGATTTAAAGAAAGTTGAATGGGTTTTGAATCAGAGATGCTGACAACCTTTCATACAAAAATGTCCGACTTAATTACATTACAATATGTCCTACATTAAATTCTTTTACATATAAATTATAATGCCATCTATATTGCATTTTGGCTCATGTTTTCATGTTTAACTTAAGATTAGGTTAATACATGTATACATATATAATTTCCACTGTTTAAAAAGAATACAGGTATTCAATGATTGTTTGTGTTATACCAATGTCAAGAGTTATCACATCTGCTTCCTTGTATTTCACCCTTTGTGTCTGGAATCATGGCTTCATTCTGACATGATTCTTTGTGGAATGTTGACAGATCAGCATCTTCAGTTGTTTGCAGAGTATGGTGGCAATTCTATCCAGTTATACCATTAGCTTTTAGATTTGTTCAAACAAGTTGTGATGGGAGGTGATAAGCTTTACACAATTATTCTGTTTAGTAGCCTGCCATTGTAAAAACCTCAAAATATAAAGATAAATATGCAAGCACAACCATTGTCTGTATATCGTAGTGTTGCTTGTCTCCTATAGAATCACAACTTTGATCCTTCATGTCAAAAGCTGTAAAAACAAAAATAACTATATGGGAATGAGATGAATGCTTCTGTTGAGAATTGTTTGTAAAAGAAAGGCTGCTCTACAGTGTATGTTTATTTGATTAAGCAGAATGTATTTTCTGTGGCAGGGACAACAAATTGTGAAACACTGCACATGGTTCAGTTTTGTTGGTGTCAAATGTTAGCTTGTCACAGAGAACTGGTTATGGATGTTTTAATCAAAAGGTTCAGATAAGGTATCAACACATTACAGTTCTTTAGTTGATACTAATTTGTTAAAAGGTGTAAAAGAATTAATATTCATCGGGAATGAGAAGAATATTCATGAATATTGAAAAAATATAAGAGATTGACTGAAGCTTGGAACAAAAGTAACTTTTTTGTAAAAAAATAAATAACTTTAACCACATGCAGGAAGAATAAATTTAACCCATTTCAATTGAATAAACGTTACCTATCAGTTATATAGGTTATAAAGTCTTTCAGATTGACTCCTTGAATACATTCCATTTATATTTTGTCTAAATATAATAAGATTTCTTTGTTTTGTGGGTTTAGTGTCCTTTAAATATCATTTTAAAATGTTTTTTGACAGTTTCTCTTTGATATGGTAGAGATGGTGAGTCCCTGTGTGCAATACTATGATGACTTTCTTACCTAATCCCACGACTTTACATCACTGAATGGTGTAATATAGATACCCTCATATCCATTAAGTAGTTTTAATGCTTTCTTCAAGTTTATACAGAATTTATTACTGTCAGTTCAAACAAAACTGCTAAAAAGGCAGTGTTTTAAGCCAGATTTAATTGAAACTCTTTCATGAAGACATTGTCTTTTTACACTTGGTATCAATATTCTCATCTACAGACAAGATAATGTTTTAATGGAAACTGTTGTTTAGTTACATGTTCAAAGTAAGAGTGCTAAATTATAGAGTTAAATCAATACATGTGTAGCAACCTGCTATTGTCTATGTTTGAATTGAAAGAGTATTGAAATACACTTTATCATACAATCCTACACATTTGTTCCTTGTTTTTGGTCACGATATCAGTGAAATTCTCTGAAAGTGACGTTGAGCCCTAATTAAACAAACAAACAGTCCTTGTCTTAATGTTTTATGATTGAAGTGACCCTTTGTTATAGTGTATTATTAAATTATGATATTTGGATTGAGTACTCATTAACCTTACTTTAAAGTCTATAAAGACAGGAGGGGCAGCGGTGGCCTAGTGGTTACAGTCGCCGACTTGTAATCATAAGCCTTTCACCTCCTAGTTCGATCCCTGTCCGGGGTGTGCTAGTGTGAGAAAGTTGCCAGTGACTTGCCGTAGGTCGGTGGTTTACACCGGGTACTCCGGTTTCCTCCACCAGTAAAACTGGCACGTCCGTAAATGACCTTAGCTGTTGATCTGACAATTAGCTCTTAATACAAACCAAGTGTGTATCAATATTTTTCTGATCATTAAAAACTCCAAGCGAGTATCAATACTCTTCGAATCATTAAAAACTCCAAGCGAGTATCAATATTCTTCTGATCATTAAAAACTACAAGGGAGTATCAATATTCTTCTGATCCTCTTACTAATGGAGAAGTTTGAGCAACTTTACTCATCTTTTCTATACTCGCATCATTTCCACTGAAATGTGGGCGAGATTATTCTGACCAATAGTCACAGTGCAGGCTACCTTTTACACCAGCTATAAATTACTGTAGAAAGGAACATGGAGGACAAGAAACATATGCTGGGAGGTTTTTATAATTGACTGTAGACTTCATTTGAGAAGAGAGATGACAAGAACTTATCTGTGTGACCAGCAGTTTGGGTCTGTACATCAGTCTTTGAGATAAAGGGTGATACCATGCCACCAAGCTAGGCATTGATATCAAACATCCTCTACAATACTTACATTGGTTATATTGCAGATACACATAACTCCAATATTACATAATGCAGACACAGCTGGACAAGGACAGAGTAACCCTTAACTACATTCCAGCTTGATATAACATGAGAAATGTATAAGTCTGTCTGTCTGGTGGGTCAGTTGGTGGGTCGGTCAGTCGATCGGTCTGCACGTCTATCTGTCCGTCCGCCTGTCTGTCACCTTTTATAGACCACTATACACCATATAACACTGTATCCTACTCTTTATCATGTGTCTGTCCGTCTGTCCTTCACCTTTCTATAGATCACTTTACACCATATTACACACTACCCTACCCTTCATCATGTGTCTGTCTGTCTGTCCTTCACCTTCCTATAGATCACTTTACACCATATTACACACTACCCTATCCTTTATCCTGTGTCTGTCTGTCTGTCCTTCACCTTTCTATAGATCACTTTACACCATATTACACACTACCCTACCCTTTATCATATGTCTGTTTGTCCGTCCTTCACCTTTCTACAGATCACTTTACACCATATTACACACTACACTACCCTTCATCATGTGTCTGTCTGTCCGTCCTTCACCTTTCTACAGATCACTTTACATAATATTACACACTACCCTACCCTTCATCATGTGTCTGTCTGTCCGTCCTTCACCTTTTATAGACCACTATACACCATATTACACACTACCCTACCCTTCATCCTGTGTCTGTCTGTCCGTCCTTCACCTTTTATAGACCACTATACACCATATAACACACTACCCTACCCTTCATCATGTGTCTGTCTGTCTGTCCTTCACCTTTCTACAGATCACTTTACACCATATTACACACTACCCTACCCTTCATCATGTGTCTGTCTGTCCGTCCTTCACCTTCCTATAGATCACTTTACACCATATTACACACTACCCTACTCTTTATCATGTGTCTGTCCGTCCTTCACCTTTCTATAGACCACTATACACCATATTACACACTACCCTACCCTTCATCATGTGTCTGTCTGTCTGTCCTTCACCTTCCTATAGACCACTATACACCATATTACACTGTACCCTACCCTTTATCCTGTGTCTGTCTGTCCGTCCTTCACCTTCCTATAGATCACTTTACACCATATTACACACTACCCTATCCTTCATCATGTGTCTGTCTGTCCATCCTTCACCTTCCTATAGACCACTATACACCATATTACACTGTACCCTACCCTTCATCATGTTCTGTCTGTCCGTCCTTCACCTTCCTATAGATCACTTTACACCATATTACACACTACCCTACCCTTTATCCTGTGTCTGTCTGTCCGTCCTTCACCTTCCTATAGACCACTATACACCATATTACACACTACCCTACCCTTTATCCTGTGTCTGTCTGTCCGTCCTTCACCTTTTATAGACCACTATACACCATATCACACTGTACCCTACCCTTCATCATGTGTCTGTCTGTCCGTCCTTCACCTTTTATAGACCACTATACACCATATCACACTGTACCCTACCCTTTATCATGTGATTTTTGTTCATTATATAAAGAGGAATCTTTGGAGATATTAATGCTGTGTAAATTCAGCTGTTTATCAGCATGATGTAAGCTCTGTAATATGAAATGCCTGGTGCTGTGTTCTCACTAGGTAGGAAGGTGCATTTGACCATGTTACAACATAGTTGCATGATGGATCAGTGATTGGTTGCAGACTTGTCTTGTCTGGCTCCTTGCCTTCCTCCACTGGGGTTGGTCACTATTTTGGGCTAAGATTTTCTAGTTGAAGCTGCTGTTGAGGGCTTGGCACAGAGTCAATAGTTAAACCTCTCTCACCCAGCTGGATATTATGGTTTCTAGACAGTGTGTAATTACTTGATACTTATCTTTAACTCCTCCAATCGTCCATATGATAAAACATTTTATCAAGTTTTGGAAATTATCAACTCTTCATAATACTTTTGATGTTGCCCCAGCTCTTATTTTTTGCAGTTTTACCCGCGATGTTAGGAATATTGTATAATTATGATATAATTAACATCTAGTACAACTCTGGCTCAGAGACAATACTGCAATATTCTCTACATAGCCAATCAAACATATTCACTCTTTTATATCCAAGGTTAAAAGTTATGCAGGAATCAAAGTAAGCAGAATCATTTTATTGTGCAACACCAAAGCATGACAAGTGGAAATGTACTGATAAGAATAATGACATTTTCACTGTGTAAAATAGCTTTGTTTGAAGAAATGAAGTCCTGTCAATGATAAAAGTTGAATTTGATATGCCTTCTGAAAAAATATTTCATAAAAATTGATTACATATTGCTTGTTTATGACTTTAAAGCAATAAATATTGACCAATAGTTATTCATGAAGTTACATGATGATTAGAGTAGAGTAACATTATGAATATGGTAACTATGACATCACAGTTTCTATGGTTACTATGATGTTACACTAGGAGGTTAGAGTAGAATTTCATTGTGAATATGGTAACTATGACAACACAGTTTGTGGTAACTATGATGTCAAACTTTATAATAGAAATGCATCTTTGATTATATTCTTCACAAATGGTAACTAGGATTTCATGTTCCATATTTGATATTCAAACTGTTTAAATGGCAATATTAACTGTGTTATTCCAGTATTTACATGGCGATTAAATGAAGCTTAACTGTTTATGTGGTATCTATTGTTACAATGCTCATATGGTAATTATGAAGTTTAACTGCTTTTCTGTGGTAACTATGGTGTTTAACTGATGTTGTTAGTGTAAAGTTATACTATGTGTATGGTTACTATGGTGTTAAATAGTCTCCATGACAACTGCATTGTTACATTGCTTATATAGTAACTATTGTGTTAAACTGTCTCTATTTTGTAACTATGATGTTTAAACTATATTTGTTGTAACTGTATAATGTTGACTATGTTGAGTATGTTCACTATGGGGTTCACCTTTTTCTATGTTTATACCCCCACATCAGTGGGTGGTATATAGTGTTTGCCTTGTCCGTCTGTTCGTGCGTCCGAAAAGTTTCCAGAGCATATCTCCCATGTTTTTTCACATATTGTAATGAAACTTAGTATAAGGGTACTTGTGTGGAAGGCGGTGTGTCGCATACCATAATTAAGTCGGTGTGACCTCTACCTTGACCTTTGACCTACATTATTGAATATTTGTGTCCGAACAGTTTCCGAAGCATATTTCCCATGTTTTTTCATATATTGTAATGAAACTTAGTATAAGGGTACTTGTGTGGAAGGCGGTGTGTCGTGTACCAAAAGTAGGTCACTGCAACCTCTACCTTGACCTTTGACCTACATTATTGAATATTGGTTTCCAGAGTTTATTTCCAATGTTTTTTCACGTATTGTAATGAAACTTAATACAAGGGTACTTGTGTGGAAGAGGATGTGTCGCATACAAAAAGTAGGTTGCTGCGACCTCTTCCTTGACCTTTGACCTAAATTATTGAATATTTGTTTCCGGAGCATATCTCCAATGTTTTTTCACGTATTGTCTTTGGTATTTGTGTTGAAGACGGTGTGTTGCATACCATAAGTAGGTCACTGTAACTTCTACCTTGACCTATAACCTACATTATTGAATATTGGTTACCGGAGCATATCTCAATATTTTTTCACCCATTGTAATGAGTACTTGTGTTGAAGGTGGTGTGTCACATACCAAAAGTAGGTCACTGCAACCTTTACCTTAACCTTTGACCTACATTATTGAATATTGGTTTCCGGAGCATATCTCCAATGTTTTTTCACGTATTGTAATTGGTATTTGTGTTGAAGACGGTGTGTTGCATACCATAAGTAGGTCATTGTAACTTCTACCTTGACCTTTGACCTACATTATTGAATATTGATTACCGGAGCATATTTCCAATATTTTTCCATGTATTGTAATTAAGCTTAATACAAGGGTACTTGTGTGGAAGGCGGTGTGTCACGTACCAAGAGTAGGTCACTGTAACCTCTACCTCGACCTTTGACCTACATTATTGAATATTGGTTTCAGGAGCATATCTCCAATGTTTTTTCACGTATTGTAATGAAACTTAGTACAAGGGTACTTGTGTGGAAGCTGGTGTTTTGCATGCCAAAGTAGGTCGCTGTGACCTCTACCTTGACCTTTGACTTAAATTATTGAATATTGGTTTCCGGAGCATATCTCCAATGTTTTTTCACGTATTATAATGAAACTTAATGCTAGGGTACTTGTGTGGAAGACAGTGTGTCGCGTACCAAAAGTAGGTCTCTGCGACCTCTACCTTGCCCTTTGATCTACATTATTGAATACTTGTGTCCAAACAGTTTCCGTGGAAGGTCGTGAACATTAGAGCGGTGGTATCTACGAAGGCCCCCATTTGAGTTTCATCTAGTTTGCATTATATTGAATATCTAAACATGAACTACATACAATACTCAATTGTCAATAAATTAGATAATGATTTAACAGTTTTATGAATTAACTCAAAAGAAATGTTGTTACTCTCATCGCATCAAAGTTTATGTTATTGTTGATGACTTGTTTTATGATGCAGAGTGAAGACAATCTTATGAATCGACTGACATCTTTATCTGCTGTGGAGACAAGGACCCTGCTTCAAAAATATTTTGATAAAGTGATAACTCTAAGAGAAGAAGAAAGAAAAAGAAATCTAGAATGTGGTGAAATGGAGGTAAGCTGTCTTAGATAATAGTTGTTCTACTAGTTTTTATGATCAATTAAATTTTAATTTAAAAGTCATGTACATTGTATGTGGAGGAATAGAATAAGAAACATAAAGTATATAGGTATTAAAGTGAGCCACATAAAGGAAACCAGTGGCATCAACTTTACAATTAAAAGTGCTTTATTGAAGTTTCAATAACTTCATGTCATGAGCAAATATTAACTTGATATACAAATGCTTTATGGCAAAGCAGAGTGTTGCATACTAAAATGTTGTCGCTGCAACATATTTTATTGCCTCTTTTCTTGTAAATTTTCTTTGTCCAGATCATAACTTCAAGAATATTTGACCGAGCTTCACCAAATTTAATATACCAATACATCATGGGGAAGTGTTGAATACTAAGATCACATCACTACAACTTTTTGTTAAAGTTATTGCACCTTTTATCATAATTTTTCTTTGTCCAGTTCATAACTTCATCAATATTTGACCTAGATTCACAAAATGATTACATGTTCATTATGGCATGGTGGAGTGAAGCATACAAAAATAATATCACTATGACTATGAGTTATTGCCCCTTTCTCTTGAACATTTCTTTCTCTGGGACAACTTCGTAGGAATGTTGTCATTGTTACTAAGAACCCTATCAATAATCTTGTGACAAGCCTATTGTATTAGTCTGCCATTTGGTGATGTTCTTGTTATTATTACAGTGGAAACCCTCCAAACCGGATCCACTTTGGATCAAGAGATGATCGGGGTTGTTGAGAAGTTTAAATAAATTTTTTTTTTAACTTTATGTCTTAGTAAGAGGTTTTTCCATTGAATAACAATGATCATGTTATTTTAGATCTCATATTAAAAGACAGCATTTCTAAAAAAAAATTCAAAAAATGTAAATGATAATTAAATACTTATACACTGAATTGGAGTTTATTTAAGATAAATAAATGAGCACTCCACGCTGATCGGCAGCTTTCCTTGATAACACATGACACAATAAAATAAATTAATTACCAAAATGGGACATAGTAATCAATATGATATTAGGATTTCTTTATTTAAAGGTAAAAAATCATACATGACCATATAGATAAATAAAATAATGAATTTCTATAATTGGAATTATGAATTTCATAACAGCATTTCCTGTTTTGAAAAAATGGCCATGTTGTAAATGGAAGAAACATACCGGTAATGCACATGTTCCATGCAATGTTTAATGTTTCATGTTTTCAATTATGTATCAGCAAAATACACTATTCAGCATCATTACAGTTTGTTTGTTTTGTTTTTTAAAAAAAAAACTTCAATTTTTGACCAGATTTTGGGGGGTGGGGGTTATAACACAACAGTTCTCGTAATCAGTATTTCTCTCTTCTAACCATTGAACACTGAAATTGTAGCCTAGCATTCTAAAGGGTATGTAGATGTGCCTTTTGAATGTCTAAATATTTTTTCCGTCTGTTGTCCGTCGTCTGCAAACTTTTACATTTTGAACTTAAACTGAAAAACTACTGAAGGGATTAACATGAAACTTCACAGGAATGTTAAGTACC
>JAUMGZ010208987.1:0-12064 GCA_032359645.1 Pododesmus macrochisma | reverse complement strand
ATCATATTAAAATCTAACCAACACACTTCCGCCATAATACGATGGTTGTTTTTGATCTTTTGGTTTGTAAACTAATTTAGTAGTGGACTTTAACTTGACATATGTAAATAACAGATCGATTGTTCAGCTAACGAATTATTGAAAAAGAAGATTTGATTTTTATGCAGAACTTAAGGCACCCGGAAGTCTTTGAATTTAGTATAGAAATATTTAAATTTTATATTGTGTATATAGAAATGATTGTTTTAGTAACATGTATAATTATATGCCTATGTAGTTTCTCGATTTGTAACTTGCTATTTAAGATCTATGAAAGAATTTAAGTTTCCTAATCTGTTACAACAGATTAAACTTTAAATACAATTCTATTTGAGAAAACGGTATCTATTGTCTTTAGTTTCATTCGCAAGAGTTTAATATAATAGTAAGTTCTCACGTCACTGAGGTTTTGACCAATTTATATTTTGGTTCAATAAGATAAAATAACGTTAAATCCTTCTTTAATTGACGTTCACGCCTACATAAATTGACGTTAATCCATACTGTAATTGGCGATAACTCAAACTTTATTAGACGTTAACCGATACTTTAATTGACGTTAACTCATACTTTAATTGACGTTCACACCTGTTTTAATAGACGTTCACACCTACTTAAAAATGATGTTCACACCTACTTTAGTTGACGATAACTCAAACTTTATTTGACATTACCCAATACTTTAATTGACGTTAACTCCTACTTTAATTGACGTTGACTCAAGTTCTAATTGACGTTGACTCGTGTTCTAATTGACGTTAACTCATACTTTAATTGACGTTCACACCTACTTTAATTGACGTTCACACCTACTCCAATTGACGTTCACACCTACTCCAATTGACGTTCACACCTACTATAAGTGACGTTCACACCTACTCCAATTGACGTTCACACCTACTATAAGTGACGTTCACACCTACTTTAATTGACGTAAACTTAAACTTTAATTGACGTTAACTCATACGTTTATTGACGTTAACTCATACTTTCATTGATGTTAACTCATATTTTAATTGACGTTCACACCTACTTTAATTGACGTTTACACCAACTCCAATTGACGTTCACACCAACTTTAGGTGACGTTCACACCTACTTTAATTGACGATTACTCAAATTTTATTAGACGTTAACCGATACTTTTATTGACGTTAACTCATACTTTAATTGACGTTAACTCATACTTTAATTGACGTTGACTCATGTTATAATTGACGTTAGCTCATACTTTAATTGACGTTAATTCATACTTTAATTGACGTTAACTCATACTTTAATTGACGTATACTTTACTTGACGTTGACTCGTGTTCTAGTTCACGATTACTCATATTCTAAATGAAGTTTACTCAAATTTTAATTGACGTTAACTCATACTTTAATTGACATTTGATATAGTTAAAACATGACATTAACTTTAAAGGTGTACTTTTCTGCTATAACCTTGATCAACTGTCATGGCGTTGCATACAATATTCTCATTAGGTTATTCGATAATTGTACCGTCTTTTAATATTTTTTTAATTGCCTTCTATGTTCCTCCCTGTTCTTGACACCTTATCATGGTTGGAGGTGTGAGGTTTGTCTCAAGTCAGACAGGTTGAAGGGTAAAGGCCAGACAAAGATCAGCACGTCCTTCGGAGGAGACGTTAAGCTGGCTTTCCCGTGTACAGAGATTTTAACCCCCTGGCACGACAAAGATCCCCATGCAAAGTTCAACATAAGGGAAGGCGGAAACACCGTTGCATGGGCTCATCCTTCTTTCTAAACTAGCTCTATTCCTTTCATTTCCCGTTCCTATCGCCGCTTCTCTTCCTGTCCTACCTTTTGGTTTTTCTCCTTTGGTCTTTAATCACGATATCGGTGAAATACTCCTATATCGACGAGCAGGCCCTAAACAAAAACTATACTATACTCTGTTGCTCCTAAGCCTTCTCTGATAATAGTTTGACTCGTTGAACACGCTATGTAATTGTGTTGGTGTAATGATCGATCTGCTGTATTTAACATTTGATATTGCTGTCGTAGGTAGACTAAGAAGTGTTTGCAAAAAATTACTAATTCTAATTACTTAACAAGAGAATAAGAATAAAACAAAATTTGCTTCAAGTAGTGTGTGCTGATTTAATTTGCTTGAATTACCGTCTTAAGTTAGATGGAAGGTTACATAGGCTTAAGAAGAAGCAGCTGCCGTATAATACGCACACACACACACACACACACACACACACACACACACACACACACACGACGTTTCGGTCAATTAAATTTTAGCATGATGTAAAATTCTTGATTTTGCGGTAACACTCGGTTTTACATTCTACATATCTTATAGTTCACATATCAGTATCTTCCCTGCGCACATAAGACTGATTTGACAAAGAATTTCTTTTTACAGTTTGACAATGTCTTAATTTATTCACAATAGTTTTACATGTGTCGATTTACAGTTTATCTTATATTTAAGTTTTTTCACTGCGCACATAAGTCTGATTTGACAAAGAATTTCATTTGAACAGCAGTTTTACCATTTGTGTGACAGTTTACAGTTTGATTTAACTTTGAACTTCATTTGACAGGTAGTGCATCTTATAATTTTCCCTTTTTTTTACTTTTTGGTTTCTGTTCACAGAAAGACTTGTTGAAATTAAAAATCGTGCACTTCATTTCAGTATTGAGTTTGTTCATAAGAATAGTATATTTTAATACAAACTAGCTGGGCGACTACGTTGTCATATTTGCCTGTCGTTATACGGATCACAAGGAAATATAGTGGCTGTATGCAAAGGACAGTTCATTAAATAAAATTTGACGAACTTGTAATCAATATTGAAATCGTCATCAGGCTAGAATCGTAATTCAATTTGCTATAAATTAATATGAAGGAAAATGATTTCTTTATATAAATAGATTCAAAAATACCAGCTTTAGTAAGAAAGCTAAAGAGATAGCTTTGATCACCATCATCATCATCATCACCGCCGTCATTTTGTGGGTTTTACTTACTCGGTTTTGTGCTGTTTCTATTGACAATGATGTTTTATATTCTTCTTTTTCCCTTTACCTGTTACGCAAGAGATTTTATGATAAAGCTTAAAAAGGCGAACAAAACTGACTTGATTAATAATTTTGATAGAACCTCCAGATATCGTGAAGATGCACTGAATGTAGATAAACCCGATTTTTCTAAATACATCAAATTTACATATCCTAAAGAACTTATTCTTATCAAGGCTAACCAATATGATAATTGTTCACCATTTTTAGACTTATACATTAATATTGTTCATGGGACAGTTTATACTAAAATCTACGATAACAGAGATGATTTTGGATTTCAAATTGTAAATAACCCATGGCTTAATTGAGATATTCCATGATTTCCATCATACGGCATTTATATTTCTCCATTACATGAACTTCGATATGCTCGAGCTTGTTCAGATGTCGATGACTTTCATTCTCGTATTATTGACTTTACCACAAAGATTATTTCACAGGGGTATCGATATCCTAAACTACGTAAAACATTTGGCAAGTTAAATATAAGATATCCGGAGATTCGTTTGAAATATTGTCAAGTTAGTATTAATTCTAGAGACATTTTACCATCCTCATTTTATGCAGATCTTGTATACAAACTTAGGAGAAATAAAATCAACCCTGACATACATTCTGTTGCTCCTAAATTTTAAGAAAATTCCTTAAACGTAGCTATGATCCTCTCAGGCATATACTTTGTCATTGCATACCTTCTAACAATACTACTGGGACTCAATGAAGGGCGCCAGCTGAAAGCTACCTATATCGAGAAGGATGGGTACTGATATCTGTCCCTCCGGTTGTTAGTTGAACTTCGCGTTGTTTATTATTTCTGAGCTCACACTGCTGTTAGAGCAATAACTTAAGCTAATTTAGTTTTTTCCGTGACACATAACAGGGTGAGTGGTGAGTGTTAACTCCCTACCCCCCCCCCCCCCTCACCCCCTCCCCTTCATCCCTGGCAGTTTTAAGTTTGTTTGGGTGTTACACTTAACTATATGTTGAATATATGAATCTACCACTTATTAGCCACTGTTTTCAGCGTAATGCTACTAGTCCAATTTTCATGTTTCCAATTGCCTTTATACGTTTTCCTCGTTTAGATTTGTATGGACAATTGATGTGGGCGGTTAGTTGTTGAGATGATTTACAAAGCCATGAAGTGTACATGTATTTAGTAAATTTTTAAATGTATGTCTTTACTTAAGACTTCTACTCTCATACGGGAAGGGGGAAGGTTGAGGCCTCTTTCATCGGTTAAACCACACCGTCTGGTTTCGTGCTGGTTGACCGTCATAAGTCGGTCCGCATGGATTACTAGTATTGAGGATTGTTGAGATGTCCATTTAGTTACTTAAATTCTGGCGCTTAATTGTTTGATGGAGTTATATTTTGTTTGTCAATGTCTCTCGTTCTGTTGATTCCGTGCATACTGTTTTTTACGGTGTATTGGTAAATCACATTACAACATACATTAAAAAAGACATTACATTCAGAATTGCCGAACACTTCAATTTCCAAAACATACTTTTTCGTGAATTTACACCCTTTTTTCGCCTAAAACTACCTGATATCTCTC
Source organism: Pododesmus macrochisma (assembly GCA_032359645.1). Lineage (NCBI taxonomy): Eukaryota > Metazoa > Mollusca > Bivalvia > Pectinida > Anomiidae > Pododesmus > Pododesmus macrochisma. Next base: position 7,402 of record JAUMGZ010208987.1, on the reverse strand, counting down.
TTATATTTTACCTTAAAACATTCAAATGTTAACACTTGTCTTTATCCATTACAAATAAGAAAATTTTGAAACTAGAAAATTGTGAATCAAGTCTAGAAAAATGTCCATATTTGAGTTCATTTCGAAGGGAAAAATATTGATCACAACGGGAAGCTGCCGTAAAGAAATTAAAAGATAGTCAAACTGTCAAGTGAAATTCACTGTTTTATCGGACTGATGTACGCAGTAAGTTGATAGTTGACAACAGTTACGTGTACACTGTTCTACAAACAAACAAACTTACATCTTTAACGGTTCGTTTTATGTACTGACGATATAAAAACGTCTGTTTCATAATGATTTAACGTCAGAAAAAATCTAAAAATTAGATTAAATTAAATTAAAAAGAAAGAAAAACATGATAACAATTTTACTGACAAAATAGAAGACAATTTTTCTACGATGTTTAGAAGTATGAAAACATAATAAACGTTAATTTATAATTTAATCTTATTAAAAAAATAATTCCATCATGCAGATACTAAACTTGTAATATAATAAATTGAAGTAAAAAGTACTGTCAACGCACAGTCAAGAATGTTACATCATATTAAAATCTAACCAACACACTTCCGCCATAATACGATGGTTGTTTTTGATCTTTTGGTTTGTAAACTAATTAGGTAGTGGTCTTTAACTTAACAGACAATTCTGTGCAATACATGACATATGTAAATAACAGATCGATTGTTCAGCTAACGAATTATTGAAAAAGAAGAGTTGATTTTTATGCAGAACTTAAGGCACCCGGAAGTCCTTGAATTTAATATAGACATATTTAAATTTTATATTGTGTATATAGAAATGACTGCTTTAGTAACATGTATATATGCCTATGTTGTGTCTCTATTTGTAACTTGCTATTAAATATGAAAGAATTTGAAATATGAATGAATTAATTCTAATTAAATATGAAAGAATTAATTATCCGTAGCTGTTTCAGCAGATTAAACTTTCAATACAGTTCTATATGAGAAAATGGTATCAATGTCTTTGACTTCATTCGCAAGAGTTTTATTTATATCATAGTAAACTCTCATGTCACTTTATTTTGTTTCTCTATTAACTCACACTAAATTGACGTTAAAGCCTACTTTACTAACCGTTCACTCACACTTTAATTGCCGTTAACTCACACTTTAATTAACGTTAACTCCTACTTTAATAGACGTTAACTCACACTTTAATTGACGTTAACTACTACTTTAATTGACGTTAACCCACACTTTCATTGACGTTTACTCCTACTTTAATTGACGTTAACTCACACTTTAATTGCCGTTAACTCACACTTTAATTAACGTTAACTCCTACTTTAATTGTTGTTAACTCACTCTTTAATTAACGTTAACTCCTACTTTAATTGACGTTAATTCACACTTTCATTGACGTTTACTCCTACTTAAATTGACGTTACATGTAACTCACACTTTCATTGACGTTAACTCCTACTGAAATTGACGTTAACTCCCTCTTTAATTGACGTTAACGCCTAATTTAATTTACGTTAACTCACACTTTAATTAACGTTTACTCCTACTGTAATTGACGTTAACTTCTACTTTAATTGGCGTTAACGCCTACCTTAATTTACGTTAACTCACACTTTAATTAACGTTAACTCCTACTTTAATTGACGTAAACTCCTACTTTAATTGACGTTAACTCACACTTTAATTGACGCCAACTCACACTTTAATTGACGTTTACTATTGTTAAACAAGACATTGACTTTAAATATGTACTTTTATCTGTTATAAACTCGACCAACTGTCATTACGCTTTATAGATTCTGATTAGTTCATTCGATTGTTGCACTGGCATTTACTATCTTTATAAATTGGCTTCCCTGATTCTATGTTCACTCGTTAAACATAATGTTCGTTTTTAAGACGATTTTGTTAGCGAATTGATCAATCTGCAGTATTTAACTGTTGCTAGTGCTACTGTAGGCTAAGAACTGTTTTTTGAAAAATGTTACTTATATTATTTACTTAATAATTTAAAGAGAATAAGAACCAAAAACAATATTCTTCGACTGAGGTACAATGTTTTAGTTTGCTTGAAGCACCGTCTTAAGTCAGAGAGAAGATTGCATAAACTCGAGAAGAAGAGTCTTCCGTATAACACGCACACACGCACGCACACAAGCACGAACGCAGAGCACTTTTTGTCAACTTAGTTTTAATATGATGTAAAATTCCTGATTTTGCGGTGAAACTTTTTACTTAACATGTCTGACATTTTAAATTTCAGTATCTTCACTGCGTACATAGGTCTGATCTAACAAAGAAGTTCATTTGATAGTTTGACCGTCTTGTAATTTCTTAACAGCAGTTTTACCTTTCGTGTGCCGATTTACAGTTTAAATTAAAGGTTACTTTCATTTGACAGTTTAGTACATCTCTTGATTTCAATTTTGCTTCACTTGTTTGATTTCTGTTCACAGTTCACTTGTTTGAATTAAAAAAATTGTAATCCCTATTTGGTATTTACTTTGTAAAAAGATAGTTATTGGTATACAAATTTCTAGCTAGGCGATTACGGTCTTTTGTTAGCATTTATCTTTTAATTCAATATCGAGATAAAAATGAAATCATCACTCACCATCATCATCATCATCATCATCATCATCATCATCGATTCTCTTATGACAAAGGCTTTGTACATGTACAATGTCTATTATCCAATACTGTCAAGCGAAAAGTTGACCTAGTTGAACTTAGAATTGGTGTTAGTGTCTGTACATTGTACTTTTGTTATTCCTAGCCATACAGTGTAACCTGCTCTAGAGACCATCTCTATAAAGAGACCATCTGTACCTACAGTACAACCTGCTCTAGCGACCATCTCTATAAAGAGACCATCTGTACATACAGAACCCTAAAATCAGGTACCTTGAAGTCTAAAGACACTTAGTTTTACCTCCTCTGGTCTCTTGAGTGGTCCATATGAACAGGACTGAATTATACATTGTTTGCATCCATACGACGGATATGATCTAAACAGAATGATTAATGTGCTCTTATAACTTCGCTCCCAGAGCATCATACCTAATTCTCTGATTCCACTGAGGGCTGTCCTTAAATTCTTATAAAATAGACTTTTGAATTCGTTTGAAATTATGTTCGTTCTTGTGTAGCAGCTTCAATGCCTCAGTTTTACTGTCTTATTTCCTGGTAACAGTTTGTCAAGCGTTCATATACAGTTTGAATTGTCGAAGATTACATACATTAACTTAATGTAAATATTCGCCTTCTGCAGATATATATGAAAAAGAAATTTTAAAATAGATGTTATGAACTTTGATACCTCATAGTTTTACGATTTTATTTCACCTAAACATGGTAGGAAGTATCCCTAGGGGAAGGGGATTCAGATGTGTTCACATGAAGGGGCTCGGCCACCAATGGGCACCACTAGGGGGCCGAAAGGGGGACACTTTGTCAAAACTTTAAAAAAAAATTCTAAAATACAGATAACATTATTATAGAAATATTCAGTTGCATGTACAGTTCAAAAATATGACTCATTATCTTCAAATCCCGTGTGATTTCGTCGACCGGACGTATGATTGAGAAGGTCACACAAACGTTTAACTGGATGAGTTTTCGATAAACTTTTCAAGCATGAAGTTGTTACGGATCTCGTTTATCAATTTCTATGTTTAATGTCCTGCAGTCTTTACGTATGTGTTACCTATAAGTTCGCTCTCTATATTTCTCGTTATTTAGTTGTGTTGTTACTGACAGAACTGGTAAAAAATAAGGCGCCGTAGCGAACAATGGATGTATTTGAAATGCATGTACACATCTAATACAAGACCAGGTATCCGTCTCAGATAACAGGGCCGTAGTCTGGTGACACTAGTAGGAGGACAAAATATCTTTTTCTGCCACACACCGATTTGGTGGGAATTGTTTCATTGAAAATAAGAAAAATTGCAAAAGTTCTAAGGAGGGTGAAAATTGCAACCCTGCCCCCGAAGCCTACGACTCTGAATACCTTTATTAATCAGATTTCTCATGCATAATATTTGTACAAAATAACCTGAGAAACGTCGAAATCATAAGAAATTCACTTACACATGATCATTCAGCCATCCGGTGCATACATCAAGATAAAAACAAAATGAACGTTACATGTCTGTTTCTCAACGTTAAAAAAAAGTAGTTTATTTTATAAATGACGTGGTTGCGTATTCTGTTATTCTTTCTCAAAGCATTCTCCATTATAGTCGGTACATTTGTTGTGTCTCTCTGTCAATCTTGTAAAACGCTAGAAAACCAAGTGTTATCTTATCCACCTGAAATTCGACGTTTTTCAAGATTTTAATCTTCCAAGTCTGAAAATCGCTGACCTTCTAAGCTCTGATTTCAGAAACAGAAAAAGCGCAAACATAGTGCGAGAGATCAGGGTTATACTGCCTTTCTGTGCTGGTTTTGTCTCTTGAAATACGTCTTTAAATGTCTTGTGCCACTTTAAAAAAAAAAGCACGGGAACAATGTTCTGTGTCTCTGACATGTTTAGCCTCTTTTGAGTCTCAGTTGGTGTAAGTCCAGTTCTCATGGTTCCGTGCAACATGTAATAACAGTCCGGTGCGCCACCTGTTCCGATAACGTCGCCATTTTTCAGAAAAACGAAATCAATTTAATTCATGTGCCTGTGTCTCTATATTTACTATAATTCGCTTTAACTTGACGAAAGATCAAATTAAGGAGAGGATAATAAATCGTATACAAGTAGAAAACTAGCCTGTTTATCGGGGTTATTTCCCCTGTTATTGGGATCTGTTGAAATGAAGTGAATTAATGTGTGTTTTATACATATTTACCAAAAGTATGATAAGCGTACAGGTGAACACTTGCAACAATATATATAATGAGATATGACGTCAGTAATAAGGTGTGATATATTTAATTTTACAATTGCAATTTTCAATTTCATTATTTGATTACAAAAATCATTTGGGCAGCAGGTAAGCCTATTTGAGCCATCTCCTTGAACAGTAACATATAACAAACATATACATATTAAATATAAAGTGCACACTCACTCACATAAACATGTGTAAATGTATAATAAAAATATAAATATTAAAGTTAAGAGCGTTACTAAGTGTACACAAAAGTACATGAAATACAATGTTTTTATTGTTACTGAAATTAATTACTAGTTAGGAACATGGATTGAAATGAAAATTATAGATAGACAGAAAGATGAACAATAAAAGAAGAACAAAAAGAGAGGAGACAGGATAGAGAGGAAAGAAAGAGACAAGTGCCAACATCTTGTAATAATGATTAAAAATAAGCAAAACTGAAGTTCACTTGGTTAATCAGTATTATGAATAGTGGTATGGTATCATATAGTAATATCTTCAAAATGACATAAATACTTTGATATTTTGAAAATAAATACAAATGCAACAAAGGCAGTAAAATCAATTTAATTATAAATAACCGAACCTATTTGTTCCTACCAAATATACAGATAATATATTGAATAATTGTTAATTTTCATCTTTTGATTTGCTTACATCATTTCAGTTTCATTAACATCTAAGTTCAGGTTTGCTAAATTGTTTTCAAGTGTATGTCTACTATCATTATAAAGTGGACATTGAAAGAAAAAATGATATAAGGTCTCTATTGCATAACCGCATCAATACAATAGAGGTCATAAATCAGGTCACTAACTCGGTTTCTTCGACGACAGAGAACAATATTCAAATTCCTTGCACTATGAGATAGAAAAATGTTAGAAGTACTGTTTGTAGTTGATTCATATCAGCAGCATTACTATTCCAATAATTCATCATACTTGGAAAGAAGCTTTTTTGATGATATAAGTTCTAGAAGAAGGTAAGTTGAAGATTCGATTAGTCTAAGATTATAGTGGTTATTAGCTGGCAAGTTAACATGTTGTAGTATTGGATTCTGTAAATAAGTAGGAGTATCATTATACATATTTTGAACATCATTATTTGTTTATTTTTAAATTTCCTTGTATCAAGAGTTCCCCACTTAAGTTCAGAATATAGTTTTTGCTTTGAAGGTCCTTTTCTTAGGCCAATAATAATTCTAGCAGCATCTAGTTGTACCGATTCCAGAAGATCTTTTTCATTTTGGGTTCAGTTATCCCATATAATATTTGCATATTAAAGAACAGGTCGAATGTAAGAAATATAAAGACGTTCTAAACTTGATCTGTCAATTTTATATTTAAACATTCTTATTAACAACACTGACCTATTGAACTCTCCTTTGCCAATATCAAACAACAATGACTTTCACCAAGGAATGGCAAGCTTCCATTGTAAAATGTTCTCCTAATTAACTTGAAGACCTAGAGTTTAATGTGTTTAAATGTAGTAGCCTTGGGGCATGGAGTATGGAGAGTTGTTTTACCATTTATTGCATTTTCATTGATATAAATAATTCATTTAAAAATACTCCATTTATTGATATCAATAACTCATCTTTAATCATAGAAAACAATAATTATAATATCTATAAATCATTTATTGATACATGTATCAAGAAAGAGGCAATAAATAGTAAAACGGCGCCCCATAGTTTAAAAATTTATCGCATATTTCGGGGTTAAAAGGTTAATCTTTAAAAAGAATCTTCTTACAAACCATTGCTTTGAATACTTTCATATTCGATATGCATGATCCTTGAGCCAATGTTTACAAAGTTCACGAATAGAGAAAAAATCTGTAAATAAACGAACCACTAGGGGGCGCTTCAGTCGACAGGGTATTTTTTTCACATTTCGACTTCTTCTCAAGAACCATTGGGACTATTTCAACCAATTTTAGAAGAAAGTATCCTCATGGTAAGCTGCTTTTAGTTTACGAATAAAAAGGAGCTGGCCCCATACGGGGCAAAAAGGTGAAAATTAGGTTAATTTTTAAAAAAAAATCTTCTCACAAACCAATGCTCTGAATACTTTACTCATGTGACCGTTTAGGACCCATCGGCCTCTTGTTTCTTTTGTTTGTCCATATCCATGGACTTGTGTCATTTGAATACAGTCTTGGTTTCTCGTATTTACTGAATTTGTTAAGCCCTTCCAGACAAATACAGAGCTATACTATACATTCTTTTTCAAAAGTATCTCCAATTAACCTGCAGCAAATATTTGTCATGTCCAAGTCTTTAAGGTCTACATTGTCATTTGCTTCGGCGCTAGACCTGGATTTCGAGACGATTGTGTCTCACACAGAGTATTGGCTCTTATTATAAATATTATATTAATTCGTGGCATTTTACAGTTTGCAATTTTGTATTTGTATTGGCTTCGGGTCGAGGGCGGGGTCCTCTCACCTATTTGGTTGGTTGGACGTAAGTGTTAA